>ML825063.1:18056-35248 GCA_009831015.1 Picea engelmannii | reverse complement strand
AATTTGAAATGTCATTGCTTGGAGAACTATCCTTCTTTCTGGGACTTCAGATATGCCAAAGCAACCAAGGAATTTGTATTTCTCAAACCAAGTATATCAGAGAAATGCTAAAAAGGTTCAGTATGGAAGATTGCAAACCAGTTGCAAGTTGAGCAAAGATGATGATTCGAAGTCTACATATCAGAGGCAATACAGGTCAATGATTGGAAGCCTACTATATGTGACAACATCCAGACCATATGTAATGCAGGCAGTTGGACAAGTGACATGATTTCAAGCAGCACCAAAGGAATCACATGTATTAGCAGTGAAGAGGATTTTCATATATCTCAAAGGAACATAAGAGTTTGGATTATGGTATCCAAAAGGAAAGGATCTATCACTTATTGCCTACACAGATGCAGATTGGGCAGGTTGTATTGATGACCGACGAAGCACCAATGGAGAAACATTCTACTTGGGTGAGTGTTTAGTATCATGGCTAAGAAAGAAACAATCATCAGTATCCTTATCTACAACCGAGGCAGAGTACATTGCAGTAGCATCATATTGTACACATGTTCTTTGGATGAAACAAACTCTGACAGATATACAGGTTGAGTATGATGAGCCCATTCCAATCTATTGTGATAATACAAGCGCGATCAGTATCTCAAAGAATCAAGTGATGCACTCCAAGATGAAGCACATTCCAATCAAGTATCACTTTTTACGGGAACAGGTTGTAGAAAAGAACATCAGAGTTGAGTATGTGGGCACAAAAGAACAAGTGGTAGACATATTTACAAAACCACTTCCACGGGAAGCCTTTGAGTATGTTTTCCAAAGACTCGGAGTTATTTATACTCCAAAATGAATGATTTTGAATGATTATCTTATATGTCTTATATGTATGCGACAAATCACCATAAGAAGACAGTTCAGTCAGGGGAAGCAACCCCGGATGGAAAGATACATTTTCCATTGATGACAAAGGGGGAGAGATTTATCAGATGCAGAGGAAAGAGGCATGGTTCCAGGGGGAGAATATTTATTAGATGCAGAGGATAGAGGCATGGTTCCAGGGGGAGAATGAGTGATATGATTTCAGTATTTCATCAGAGTGTTGTCATCAATGCCAAAGGGGGAGATTGTTGGTTAAGGTTGGTTTTCATTGATGTCAACCCTTGAAGAAAGCCCCGTAGCACAAAAGTTAGGTAATGGACCCAAGATTTTTTTATGTAAAGATGACTCGTTATTGTCTTGTCATGGTTGATAATAAGTAGAAATTTATGAACTCCAAAGTGCTCCCCTTATGGTGAAATCCCTCACGGGAAGACGCTTTGCGGATTGAGTTATCCTAGATGTATGGCTAAAGAACCCATGATTATTTGTGGAATAATGATATGAATATCAGTGAATTTGTAATTGAAACTATCCTATATGGATAATTCTTGTCATTCTTTTTCCGGTGGTATGTGGAACGTCACATAACTCCTCACGGTTAGAGAGTTATGGCCATGAGAAGTTGGAGAACCTAGGTTTGGGTAATGGAACCAACTTTGTTTGATGGATAATGGTATGAGTTTTGATATATTTTTAGGTAATACTATTCTATATGGATGGTACATGTCATTCAATTTCTGGTGGTATGTGGAACGTCATATAACTCCTCACAGTTTGAGTTATGGCCTTACGAAGTTGGAGGACCCTCTTATGTCATCTAGAAGCCCCAAAAGGTCAAAGTAGTCAAAGTGGTTTAAGAGATTTGAGAAGGTAAATAATAAAGTGAATTGATGAGTGTATTATAATTCAAAGTGAATACAAAATAAATTATTTAAATAATAAATTTAATGGAGAAATTAGAAGTGGGTTAACCCTAAAATAAGGAAAGTGGGCAAAGTGACCTAGAAGACGTTTTTAAGGAAGCTACTTGGAGAGTATAAATAAGAGGAAAGGCTCTCTCATTTTAGATAGACTTGAGCATATCAAATACCTATAGGTGTATGAGGTAACCAAAGGATATATAAGCCGAATTTCTGAGGGAAGGTGAAGAAAAGGCCGGAATTCAAGGAAGGATAAAATGTTTTGATGTTGTTTTCTAAGGTATGTTATTTATAGTTCATCTCACCATTTTTGAAATAATTGTTTCTATAGAATGATTCAGACCGTGAAATTTCTATGCCATTGAGGAAACATATCCAAGTATTTGTGGTAAAAATTTCAGCTTGTGGGTCATTTTAGTTTTGGAGTTACACTACGTGGAAAATAGGGTTTGTGGTTAGTCCTTAAACTAGTCAAAAACAAGTGTTTCGGGTAAAAACGTCATAAATTTTTCATAACAGATCCAAATTCAATAAGACCAAATTTGTTGGTTAGAGTACATCCTTTAGTATGTTGTGTAATATTTTTAGATCGATTCAACAAATATTCTGTGCGGGGCACGCTCTACAATGTCGCTCTCTAGAATAAGCCAGAATTCAGCAAGGTATGCCATTTGTGTTATAAATGTTTTTCTGAGAGGTTCCAAGTAGTGAAAACTAGATTAATTGCATAAAACACACTAAATAACATTGTATATCAGTTTCATATCTTTATTCATTACAGGTACAAAGTTATGATTATTTCAAGTTAGGGTTGTTGACTAATCCAAAACTAGTCATGTGAGACTAAATAAAAGTTTGATGTAAATGCTAGTCTCTTGTTGTTTAAATTTAAGGAAGGTTTGCAGGTATGTGATCATATACACCAGTTCTATTACAGAGTTATAAATCATATTTTGATGATGAAATTGATGAGGGATTTTGGTTGAGGTACAAGTTGGGTACATGGTTGAGACAAGTAGTTGATGAGTTGGCACATACATGAGGTGTATAGTTGATGATGTTGGTACATATTGATGAGTCATAGTTGATGAGTAGTTGACACATGATTGGTACATGGTTGGTTGCACTTTTTTATGGTACAGGTTGATTACAAATTGTTTGGTATAGGTTGGTGCATGGTTGATGCACTTGTTTATGGTACAGGTTGGTGCATGGTTGATGGACTTGTTTATGGTACAGGTTGATTATAGTTTGAGGTACAAGTTGATGCATGGTTGATGCATGGTTTAGGTTTATTGGTACAGTTTTACAGTGGTATATCTCATAGTGATAGTGTGACAGTGGTTTTATCATTCTACTTATACTTCAAGGTGGTTGGACGGGGTAAGGACAGGTGGTTGTAGCCACCTTCCGGTTGTAGATGGAGAACATAGGGGGTTGTAGCCTCCTTCTGGTTGTAGCCAGAGAATTGGGGAGTTGGAGCTTCACTCAGGTTGTAGTCTGCGAAACTAGGGGGTTGGAGCCTCCTTCCAGTTGCAGCTGGAAAACAAAGGAATTTGGTGCTTTCAATGAATATAATTCTTCAAGACATATAAGAAAAAAAAATTCGTGGTTTTCTCCCGATTTGGGTTTCCACGTAAAACACTGGTGTATTGTGTATGTGTGTGATTGTTCATTTCTTATTTCTTATTATTGGATAATAATTCTACATTGATATAACACTTGGATTTTTTTAAGAAAAAAGATTATAATTACGTTATTACTGATTCACCCCCCCTCTCAGTAATCCAACATTATTCACCCACTACAGGTATCACATTCTCCCCAAGTTGCACAAGTAATTAATATTTTATTTTTATTTAAAATCCACTTTTCCTCACATTTCCCCATGTGTTCCTACTTTCCTCTTAGTTGTCTCTTAGTTCCCCAATCCCTTAATTAATGGGTGTCTCCTAACTAGATTTTAGTTAGAGTTGGATTAGGATTCTTCTTCTAGTTAGGCTAGGGTTAGTTGAATCAAATTATTTTCTATGCACAACCCATTCTCTCAAGTCATTATTTATTTCTAAATAAAGATTCATTTTTAATAATTTCATGCACACATGTGCATTTTATCAATTCTTTAGGTTTTTAGTTACTATTTCCTAACATTTGATTTCCTCGAAATATTTAACTCATGTCACAATTCAATTAGTCCTTTATTGAATTTTAGACTTTGACTTAGAATTCTGTTAGGCTTTAATAATTAATAATATATTGTTAAATTAATTATTTTAATCCAACAAGGTATAATCATTCCGATGTTTTCTAGGCCACCGATGTTTATTGACTCGGGTTTCAATTATGTGATGTGCCCTTCAAGATGCATCTTCCTGCTCCAAGGGTGTCACCTGTGTTGACTTATTTTGGAATTTTTTCCAAATCCTTGGAGTCAAAACTCCATTCTGTCGACCTTGTGAGAGACTAAGGGATTCTAAGGAATAAGGACTCTATCTTATTGTGTTCCCCTTATAAATATTCTTGAGCGACTGTCTCAGTCTTCCCTCATGGAATCGTGGACCACCCAAAATACATAATCATTAACCTATAGTTATGGCCACAGTGGGAGTGCTAGTAGGCTATGACAGGGATGTTTCCACACCTCTCCCTCAATAGTTGGTTTCTGTGCAAGACCTCTTTACTCCTTATGTGATTCAGATTGGCAAGCATCGTCAAGTATGTATCCACTGACAAAAACAATGCCAAAAATCCATATACATAAATCATACTAAAATCTATCATACATCATATGTGCATAATAATGAAATACTCAAACCATACAATCCTCTCCCTGACTCAAATTGGATTCCAAGGAATCCCTTTGATGCCACTGAAATCCATAACCTGGCATGGGTCTTGCACACTTAGGATGACTTGTCAAAAGCACATGTCAACATATATATACATCAATATAATCAATTAGCTATAATTTGAATGAAATCACAAAGTACCATTCCCGGATCACTTGCAAGCAAGTGTCCTCAAAGAATAAGTCAAAAATAGAGTGATCAATAGAGATGGATGTTACACAATTGGTCCTTCTAGAGTTAAAAGTATTTTTGAAATTTATTTGCCTCATAATAAAAAAATCTATGGAATCTTTCCTTGGACAAATTAATTTTTTGAAGTGTTTTATCCCTAACTTCACAGAAACAGTCTTATCCTTGCAACGCATGATAAGAAAAGACATGTTATTCAAGTGGAACATAATTGAAAAAAAGGCTTTCAATTCTATAGAGAAAGCGATCATTCAAGCGCCTTCTTTACTCTCTCCTAATTATGATAAGAAATTTCTTCTTTACAAATTTGCTTCTGAAAAAATATTATGCATCGATGTTATCACAACAAAATGATCAAAACATAGAAGTACTTATTGCTTTCGAAATTTCATCATTACAAGGAGCAGAATTAGATTATTCTTATGTTGAAAAACATGCTTATGCAATTTTTAAATCCATCAAACATTTCAAACCCTTCCTTATCAAATCTCATACCAAAGTAATAGTTCCAAATCCCTCAATCAAAAGTTTTCTCATTTAGAAATATTTAGGGGATAAGAGAGAAAATTGGGTAACATCATTACAAGAATATGATTTAGAGATAAAACCTGCAAAAATTGTACAATATCAGGGTTTATGTAAGCTATTAACTAAAACCATCGATACTACATTTGAAAATGCAGATAAGGTAAAGGTCACTGAAGATGTACAACAAGTATGTGTTACTCTTGATATTCCTGATTCACAATATTCAAATTTATTTTATTATCTAACTCATGGAACTCAACCTTCTCATTTGGATTTTAAAAAGAAACGTGCTCTAAGAATAAAGGCCACACAATATTATCTTTATCAATAATTTTGTTTTCAAAAAGAGTTTTGATTCAATGTTACATAGATGTTTAGAAAAACAAGAACCTGATAAAGTTTTATTTGATTTGCATGACGAACCTAGAGGTGGTCATTTTGGAGGTGATACAACTGCACAAACAATTTTACGTGCAGGATATTACTGGTCGACCTTGTTCAAATATTCTCATGCATATGTCTGAAAATGTAAAATCTGTCAAACTTCAGCTAGAAGAGAAGAGAAATCAGCATTACCTTTGTAGCCCATCATTGTTGAACATCCATTTGAACAATGGGGACTTGATATCATTGGTGAAATTTATCCTAACTCCTCCAAGAAGCATAGGTATATTCTGGTTGCCACCGATTATTTTACAAAATGGGTGGAGGCCATTCCCTTGAACTTAGTTACAATTGATCAGGTAATCTCCTTTTTAGATCAATTTATTATTACAAGATTTGGTTTCCCGAGCACATTAGTTTTTGATAATGCATCTTATTTTTCTACTCTATCACTTACGAAATTTTCACTTCATAAAGGAATTAAAATAAAACATTTTTCTAATTATTATCCTCGGGGTAATGGTTTAGCTGAATCAACATACAAAAATATTTTTCAAATTATCAAGAAAACTATCAGTGATAATCAAAAAAAATGGCAAAATGCCTTGATCTACGCATTGTGGGCAGATCGAATTACTTATAAATCATCATTGGGTACTTCCCCTTACTTTTTATTTTATGGGAAGGAGTCTATTCTTCCATCAAATATTTATATACCATACCTTGCTCTAGTCTCCAATATCGTACAAATCATATCTTCATACTAGAGGAATTGAGGGATAAAGCTAAGAATACTTTTTCTAATCATCAATTGATCATTAAGAAGTGGTTTGATAATAGATTTTTCGGTAACAAGGATTTTGAAGTTGGTGACCTAGTCTTGAAATGGGACAAAGCCCATGAAGAAAAAGGTAAACATATGAAATTTCAAAAGTTGTGGTTAGGTCCTTTTCAGGTTGTTCAGAAAATCGGTCCATCTAATTTTATCTTTTCCTGTGAATGGGTTAATCCTCAAAAAATATCTTTCCTAAAAGAAACTTCAATCCTTGTAAATAGATGTAAATATTTTTGTTTGTTTTATTTTTAATGTATATTTTCAAAGTTTGTCATTTTCTTTCTTTCATTTTGTTTTTTATTATCATTTTGGTTTTTGATTTGATATAACAATTGGATACATATGTTAATAAGTTTTCTTTGAAATCCTTTTTAGTACAGAGAGAGACTAATTTTAGGTTGTTTGAAATGGGAAAATTTCTTTAAATTCAAAAGATAAATCTTATGATTAGTTTATCTTTATAAAGAAGTAAAAGCAAGGAAAATACTCTTCAGCAAAGTCTTTTTGGAGTAATATTTTTTCCATTAGAATAAAATAATTGATTGGGAAATAACATATCATAAGATGAACAGTTTAGTTCTCATTCAATGTTCAGAAATAAATAAGAAACTCTCTATATCACCCCTCATCTATTTTTGTCATTGCTTAAATGCAATCACTAAATTATTGACTAAGGACGAAAGTTGAAAGATTAAATAAATAAAATGAGGGTGTGGGAAGTATATGTTAATGATCCAGATTTTTTGAGCAGAATGAAATGAATATATATTATTATTAAAATATTCTTAACACAGAATAACATATATACAGTAAAACCGGTTTCTATTCAATAAGGAAATAAGCTGAAAATGTAAACTGCAGTGAAAAAGAAGCTTGCTAGAATGGTGGCGACTTATCTCTAAGAAGAGATGTGACGACTGCTCTCATTCGCAAGAAGATGATTACAATGAGGCTCTGAAGGAATTTTTACAATAAACAAGAATGTCAAAAACCCTAGACATCCAAAAACCTAACCATAGGAAATGAATCGCCAAAAGTCATGTGGGCCCCATTTGGGTAAGTTAGTACATCAACTTCCCGGGGTCATAACTTTTGCATACGATCTATGTTTTAGGTGCACGATAGCCCATTGGAAAGGTCTATCTGAGGAATACACGTGTTTCTGTCAGAATCTAACTCCATCTTTGGTTTTACTATGGAGATCCCTAAAAATGTTGTTTAGGGCCTCAATACGGCCCCGGAAGTCATGGACCCGAAAACTAGGAAAAAACTGCCAAACTAGAAAACTGCCAAAATGAGTCAGTTGGAATAGGTGGGAGGCCACCGAAATACATATGGATAAATCCTCCCCCATTAGGAAGTAATGGTCTCCATTGCATTGAGGGACCCCATCAGATGAGGAAATTTATGTTCAATTTGGCCCCTAGTGAGCCACTTACCTTGGTGCAGGAGTTGCCCTGCTTTGACAACTCGATAAAGCTGGATCCTTTGTTGGCAAGTGCCCTTGACCTATTTGTCCATAATATGATCATTGGATGCATGTTATATGAAATTTGGGTTTATCTATATTGGTGTCAGTTGTTCTTCTATCTCTGAGGTGTCCAATAATGGTGGGAAATAAGGTCTAAGGATATCCACGTTGAACACTGGGTGTATGACAAGGAAAGGAGGAATGTTGAGTTCAAAAGAATTATCACCCACATCCTTGGTGATGGTGTACAAACCATAATGGAGTGGGTGAAGCTTCTAATGGGATCATATAAGGCATATTTATGCAAGTGCAACCAAACTTTGTCGCCCACCTGCAACTTATGTGGCACCCGGTGTTGATCATGGCGTTGCTTGTAATTGTCATTGGACTTCTGTAGGATATCCTAAACTTATTGGCAGATGTGTTGGATCCGCTCAATGAACCGGGTGGCTTTGTCTGCTTCAGTTGGAGTAGGAGATGATTCATCTGAGGTGACCACAAGGGGTAGTGCGACATCTATGGGACCCAATGGTTGGAATCACAACCCCACCTGAAAGGGGTTGTGTTTAGTTGAGCTATGTAAGGCTCGGTTGTATATATGTTAAACATAGGGAAGACTCTCATCCAATGTGCGAGGGTTCTTGGAATTATACATGTGCAGGATATACACGATCATTCGATTTACGACCTCGGTTTGTCCATTTGTCTGGGGGTGGAAGGTCGTGCATTTGGTGAGCTTGGTGTCCAGCAATGACCAGAGGTTCGACCAAAATGTATTGAGAAATCAACTATATCGATTTGAGACAATGGTTTGTGGGAGTCCAAAATGTACCCAGACTAATTCAAAGAAGAGCTTGGCAGTGGCCTATGTTGTGATGCTCTTCGTGCAGGCGGCCATAATCGTTATCTTAGAAAAGTGATCAACAACCAAAAAAACACAGTCATTTCCCCTCTTGGTGGATGGGAGGCCCAACATGTAGTCCATTGAGATGGATTCTCATGGCTCGTTAGGAGTAGGCAGAGGGGTGTAGAGGCCTTGTTTGTTAGTGGTCAGTTTGGCAATAGGGCAGGCATAGTAGGACCTGATATACTTAATGACCTTATGTCGAAGTTTCATCCAGTAGAAATGTTTTTGTAGCATTGCCACTATATTTTTGACACGAAAGTTTATTGCCACCCGACTTTAGTGGGATTCTTAGATCATCTTCGCTCACTCACTTGATGGAATATAGATATGTCCCAGATGACACAACAACCCATCTTGAAGATGGAAATTGGAGAAAACTATGTTTGCGCCTACGATTTGGTAGGTGGTGGTGAAGTCTAGGTATGTCTCATAGAGTTCGGGCCATCCAGAGGTCTCATGGCCACAAGAGTCTATAACCGTGGTGAGTGTTGTGACCGACGGTCGGCTAAGGCAATCAGTGACACGATTGGTGCTTATTGTTTTATACTTGATGTTGAGGTGGAATTGTTGCAAGAATGTGGACCACTTCTGATGGCGGTCATTATGCAATTTGCCTTGTTTCTGCATGAACTGCAATGGATTATGATCATTGTGGATGACTGTCTCCTTCCCAAGAATGTAATGTCTCCACTAGTAGCAGGATTTCATAATGGAGTACATATCTTTGTCGTAATTAGGGTACTTGTGGACAACATTTGATAGTGTCTCACTACGATAGGCCATAGGGTGACCGTGCTGAGTGAGAACGACGCCCGCAACATAGTCTAAAGCATTTGTCTCATTCTCAAAGGGATGTTGCAGGTCCGGTAATGAAATTACTGGGGCTAAGAAAAATAATTGCTTCAAATCATTGAATGCTTGTTGGTGGGATTGACCCCACACAATTTTTTCCTTACCACCACCCCCGGTTACTTGTTTGAGGGCCCATGCAATATGGAAGAATCCCAACATGAACCTGTGGTATAAATTGGCAAGGCCCAAGAAGCTTTGAAGCTCGGTGAGTGTGGTTGGGGCTGGCCAGTCATGGATGACTTGGATCTTGACTGGATCCACATGTACACGATCCTGATCAACGATGTAGCCTAAGTAATGGACCTTGTCAATGCCGAAGGATCATTTTTCCAATTTGGCATATAGCTTGTGCTACCGCAGGGTGTGCAGAACCTGTTGAATATGTTGCAAGTGTTATGCCCAAGTCTTGTTGTAAATGAGGATGTCATCTAGATACACCACTACAAAAGTATTGGTGAATGGTCACAGGATATCGTCCATCATCCTCATGAAAGTGTTTGGAGCATTTGTCAACCCAAAGGGCATGACCAACCATTCAAAAATACCTTCCTTTGAATTGAAGTTGGTCTTCCATACATCTTTTTGTTCTATCGGGACCTGGTGGTATCCAGACTTCAGATCAATCTTACTGAAGTATTTGGCCCTCGTGAGATGGTCAAGGAGGTCGTCGATTCGGGGAATCGGGTATTGGTTTTTTACTGTGATTTTATTCAGAGAATTGTAATCAATGCAGAGTCACCAGGTTCCATATTTCTTCTGTACCATCATGATTTGACTCCCACAAGGCGATGATCTGGGAAGGATGTGCCCCTTGTGGAGAAGTTATTGGATCTTGTGCTTGATCTTCTCATTCTCTAACAAAGAGCAGTTGTATATGTGCCCCTTCTTTGCTTGCAGCCTTGACTAGTTGTCCTGAGGTTTTCCATCTTTTGTTGTGAGGGGTTCTGAGGCCCAAATTGTCGCATCTTTTGTTTGAGCTTCTACTCGATTTTGATGGCATATCGGTAGGTCGAGCCCAAGGATGAGATGTCCAGAAACTCCATTTCGGTCTAGATGTATCTATGCAGACCCCTGTGATACTTGAGCACCATATTTCACTCAGAATATTTGATACCCAGCTTGGTGTGCAAGGTATGGAATATATTTGTGAACTTGGGCACTGCTTGGTCTCTTTCCTGCCGCAGTGTGGTCCATTTTGTGTACAGGTCGTCATAACTTCCAACATGGTAGTATTGTTCCTTAATAACATCCCTGAAGGACTCACAGGTGACCATGACTGTAAATAATGAGGGTCCCTCTGTTTCCTTTTTTCTCACATAAATTTTCCCACCAATATTTGACATGGGGAACCACTTTAAGGAGTGCAAAAGTAATCTTTTCTCTATTTGAGAAGTTATGGATAGAGAAATACCCTTCTAGCAGATTCAACCATTTGTCTACAACATTTTTGTCTATATGACCATCAAATATAGAAATATAAAAGTTTATTTGTACCTTGAATCGGGTGGAGCCCCTGTTTGAGGAAGATGCATCGCCTGTTGGTAGTCGTCGAAGGATTTGCGCAAAACTATCCATCATCTCATTCCTCTATTGTGTGAGGGATTCCTCGAGCAACATTTTGAAGGGATCTCTTGTCCTGTCGTCTTTATTTTCTCCCGCCATGATATTTCCCTTGGGTGTGCAATATATTTTGTACTCAAGAGAAATAATCTCAAGACTCAATTCTTTGTACCTTGACCTCGTTGGGGACATACATTAAGAACAACAAGGAGCAGACCGTTATGATACCACTGATCCTGATTTTATGAGCAGAACGAAATGAATACATATTATTATTAAAATATTCTTAACACATAATAATAGATATACAATAAAACTGGTTTCTATTCAATAAGAAAATAAGATGAAACTGTAAAATGCAACGGAAAACAAGCTTGCTAGAATGGTGGTGGATTATCTCTGAGAAGAGATATGATGGTTGCACTCATTCGCAAGAAGATGATTACAATGCGGCTCTTAAGGCCTTTTTACAATAAACAGGATTGTCAAAAACCATAGACATCCAAAAACCTAACCCTAGTAGATGAAGCGCCAAAAGTCATGTGGGCACCGTTTGGGTAAGTTAGTACATCAACTTCCCAGGGTCGTAACTTTTGCATACAATATCCATTTTAGGTGCATGATAGCCCATTGGAAAGGAATATCCGAGGAATACACATGTTTCCATCAGACTCTGACTCTGTGTACATTCTAACTATGGTGATCCCTAAAAATGATGTTTAGGGCATCAAAACGACCCTGGAAGTTAGGGACCCAAAAACTATGAAAACACTGCCAAACTAGTAAACTGCCAAAATGAGCAAGTTGGAATGGGCGGGAGGCCACCGATCTCCATATGGATCAGTTAAACCTATGGGTTAATGAATAGATCTGCTGGCAGCGGGTCAAGGCTTATATGATATTAAGGTAACTTTCTCGAGGTACTAAACATGTATGTTGGCAGCGAAGCAATATCAGGTTTAGTGAGTTAAACTTTTCAATTCTGACATGATGAATAGACTTTACTTATTAGTCAAATCAGAAGCTTCTTTTCCCAGTCATAAGATTAATAAACTCCCCTTATCCTCTCCAATGCAATAAATTTAAAGAGTATGAGTATTGTTTTATCTTCTTATCTTTTACAAACTAGTCATAAATATATTTTATCTACATTTCGTAAATTTTCTTATTTCTTATGATCTAATATATATTTTTTTGTCTTATATACAGAGATAATTGGTTTCAACAATGTTTCACCATTTGTTTTAGTAGACAACAACCTCCCAAATTATGTATTATAAATAAATTTGGGACACTTCCTTTTTCAATTTAAAAAAAATAAAATGTTTCTATTTTGTTTTACTTTAACAATGTTTTTCAATTTTGTCAATTTTGGCCATATCCCCAAATTATTTGAACTTTCATTCAATCATTTATGACATTTTCTTGCTAGGATGTTTTTCATTTCATAAAGGTTTTGTTTAAATATTTTGTCTTTCAAATGTTTCTAATTCACATATTCTTTATTATTTTTAATCATTTACATACCTTTAATCAAATTCTATACGAGCTACAATATTTGGAAAGCTATAGTTTTGATATATTGTTGGTTTTAATTTTTATTAACATGCTTTGCTTGATCAATAAACTAATGTTGCAACAATGATTTATCATGATCTAAGAAATCCTACTTAGCCTGTCATAACCACGTATTACCATGATACCTATGATCTATAAAAGTTGTTTAATATTTTTTTGTGGTACGTTAGGCCCGATCTGGTCATCATAAGTTAAAATGAATTTAATGGAAAAATAAATCGAGGTCCTTTCAAACTGAATACGAACAGTCCTATTTTCTCAAAGTTCATTAATTATCCTCCACGTATAGTGTTGAGTTGTATCACTATATTCGTGAATTATTACCTCAGGTCAAATCTTGTTTACGGTGTTTCTTCCTCGAAATAAGATTTTTACTCAAGAATTGAAGCTCTATTTTCGTTTACTTGTAAGTGAGAGGCTATTAGGATTTTATGAGGGTTTTCCAAATTGTAGTGTGCTAAACTGTTAAAATGGGAATGATTTCCAAAGTTGAACCCGATGTCGGGCTTATTGAAGCTCAAGAAGATTATTTTATGACTTTTTAGAGGGTTGGTTGGTTAAACCTTTTGTGCATGTTCAATGGCTACAATGTGCAGGTCACCAAAACTTTTGCACGAAATTTCAATGGAGAACATGCTAAAATTGGGGATATAAAGTTACAGACAGATGAAGAATTAATAGCTAGAGCGACTAAATTGCCATTAAAAGGGGAATGTTGGTCTAAAACCAAAAGGGTGAAGGAGATTCCCTGGTCTGAAATCATCGATTCTCCCGAATGCAAATACGATTACAAAGGTATGCCCATATCTTCAATTAAGGAAAAATGGAATTTTTTGTTAGGGGTTATTAAGGGTTTTATCACATGTGAGGGAAGATATAGCCTTTTATTTATTTATTACTTTCGGATTTTAATGGTCTTCATGGATTATGAATTGAACATGTCAGTTTTCTTGCTTAAAATCTTGTCTAATATGGCACATTTTTATTAGAGAAAGAATCTCAGTTCAGAAAGAAATGTGTTTCGTCACGGTTTAGTGAAAATTCTAATTGAATTTCAGTTAGAACAAAATGACGATTCTTGGGAAAAGTTTGTGAAAATAAAACATTTTCAGGAGAATTCTGAGGAAGATTTACATCTCACATTTCTGAAGATGAAACCCCAACCCCTATAGAATAAATTGTCTTGGTTTACCCTCAAGTTTCCATTCTTGAGCAAAACAATGCAAGGGTTACTCGCAGTCAAGCTGTAAAATTGAGCCTTAGTCCAGAATCATGTGTTTTCAATGAAACACCACAATTTTCTTCTGAATCTTCCAAGCAGACCATAGTTTCCTCTCTTGCATCTGAGGGTGACCCACCTGTTACCAAAAAGAATGATGATTCCATTAGTTTAGTTGATTTTATGAACAAGAGGAAAGGAAGGAAAATATCCATAATGCTTAGATATAATTCTAGAAAAACTTCTAAAGATAATTCTTGTGTCCAAGTTGAGGATGAAGAGTTGGTTACAAATCAAGAAGTATCCTCCCCACAGCACAATTCTCCACAGGAACCAATTGAAACGGTCGTTGAAGAAAAAGACAAGGAGAAAACTAAAACCAATTCCAATCTTGAGGTTTCCTTCTGAAAGGACTAATACTATTTAGTGGTTCCAGTGCTACCTGCAAACATAATTGATTTGGAATTAGAAAATCAAATTCTTAGGTCAGAAAATAAGTCTTTGATCGATATCCAGAGGAGATAGATTCCAGGTTCTAAACATGATAAAAAGAAGGAAGCAATTAACATTAACTCACCAGGAGTTAATATTTTCGTTAATTCAGAATTTAAGACTATTCCCGGAAACACTCAGTGATAAAAATGTATTAATTATTGGTATGAGTTAAGCATTTTTAGTTTAGTTTTTATTTTCGTTAATTCTGGTTAATAAAAGAGTAGCTACAAATTCTGTAGCAACTCTAATTTGTTTTTTATGTTTTATTAATTCATGTATTTTTCGTATTTTTGTTTTATAGGTGTAAAAGGGATGACTTGGAAGAACACGGGAAATGGGAAATTAGTTTCCAGGCATAATTTTAAGATTGAACAGTTAATAGTTTTTTTTTTAATTTCTTTTCCATTTTTGAATTCTTTCAATATAAAACAGTGAAGGAAAGACAATTAGAGAGGTAAAGGTTTTTGAAAATGAAAACGAAAACGAAACTTATACACTATTGTACACATCTCTTTTTGGAAGCAATGTACTGAATATTTTGTGACTTTGAATATTATTATTAGCAATCGATATTCAACACTATTACTGGTATCTAAATGTTCATTTTTCATTTTTCAAATCATCTGGAGTATGTGTTGATGGAATCAAAATTTATTTAGTTGATTACTATTAATAAATTAGATCAATCTCATCATTTATTTGATATATTATTTCAATTATGATTATGTATATGAATTATTGTTTTGATTATAATTATGTGCTAATTATTTAAACATATTTATTAATTCATTAGCAATGGTTTTATTCAGACATGTGTTTTTGAAGATCTACATCTTTAGAATACTATTTATCTTAATTCAATTCATATACTATTTGAATTTAGACTTGAGCAATAGATTAGTTTAGTTTTATTTTGCTAAATAGATTTAGTTTGTCTCTTTTGAATTATTTCTTATTTTAACAGGAAAAAGTAAAATCTCCTCTTGCAGGAGTAATTTTAATTAGAATTCATTTTCTATGTAGATAGTTTCAAAACTATATATATATTTATATTTTAGTTTTTATTTGATAGAAAATAGAATTTTTTGTGATTATTTAGAAAATGTATATTTTTTAAGATTTAGTTTAGTTTAGCATAGTTAAAGGTAACTGGACCTAAACCACTCAGATTCTCCATTTTCAATGGAAAGGGATCTAAATGGGATCTTGACCGAGAGAAATCTTGAATGTTGAACAATGGTCATATTTGACTATCAGCGAGTTTCTTTTTCTGTACAGGGTTGATGAAAAGCCTTGGATGATATCGATTCAAAGTGGCCATCATTACTAGTTATCAAAACCCTAGTGGGTAAAAATAATATTGTTATCGAACACGTCACTATCAATTAAACAATAATGCTATACTTGGGTATTGTGCTATAGAGGTTACATGACATTGTGCGTATCCCACTCTAAGACAACACGACTTACTATTATTTTATGTTAAAAGATATAGTTGAGATACAACTTGCATTATCGTTTTGGTATAAGTTAAGTCTGGTTGATATTTTTCATGCTTATTGTAATGACCAAGTATAAATTACTTTTAAACTTCAACATTATTTACATTGCCCTTCTCGTTTTCAATCAAATGTTTTTGTTTCTTACAAATATTTATACTTACTCCTTTTTTCCCTAATCGATGGATTCATGTGTCCCTCAAAATATTACTATGATGTTTATACAGATGACACTCAAGTTTAATTTCCCGTTACATTGTTTTAAACCATGAGTCTTTATTTTAGATTATTGATTCATCTCCATTATTTTCGTATTAGATAGTTTCATGGTTATTTGTTGCTAGTTTGTTTGTCTTTATAATCTAAGACATAGTTATTGAGCTCATTTGTGCCCTCTATCGGCATGGTTATTCGTTTCTAGTTTGTTTGTCTTCAAAGATAAGAAGGACACAATACTATATTAGCTATAAATAAATACTGTAAATTCTACAACTATCCTTTACTACAATAAACATTATATATTATGCAATCATTTGATAATGTAATATTGATAAATCATTAGTTAAACATAGATAAATAAATTTGAAACAACATTTATGAGTCTGCTTTAGTAACTAGAAACAAACTATATAGAGAACTAGTTCTTCCCAACCATAGACACGAACAACCAAATTTACTTGTCCTTGTCACCCCCAAGCCTAAATCATTATTCCATAGGGATTGAAGTATTATAACCTTCTCAATATTTCTGAGAAATGGATTATGTCCAGAACCATGAAAATCAATTCCTCGCAAGTACTCAACAGCGTCCTACCTCATAACATACTTGTATATAATAGCTCGCCTAGGTCTTTTCAAGATAATCGCATCCCTATCCCCAGGGAATCTTCTTGGTCTAACTTTGTGCTAGCTTTTTCCCTCACATACCACACATTTGGGAGTATGGTTCCACTTGTACCATGAACAATAATTTACTCTAGTTGTCTTTATCCTTTTCACTCACCCATGTAATAATGATTTA
>ML825063.1:0-14038 GCA_009831015.1 Picea engelmannii | reverse complement strand
GAAATCGTGTATTACTGTATCTCTGTGTTTATGGTTGCATCTCTGATATATTTCTGTTATATTACTGGATATACGCGATATCTCTGTGCATTTCTTTATTATATCTCCGCTCTCATTTCGTGCCGAAAATAATCCGGATCAGCAAGCAATAATATACTCCCAATTTTTCTTATCAAGTTGCGCAAGCCACAAATGAGCTGGACAGCAGAGCAAGGGAGGAAACATAAAGTGGTTAGAGGAACAACGCAACATCGTCAAGGCGAAAGTAGTTACAACAAAACAAGAACAAGAAAGCATGTGAAGTCTCAATCCATAAAATCCCAATTAGCTTATATATAAGAGATGTATATGATTGTAAAGGGTTGGTGTAGATGGGATTATGATTCAATCCATGTAGGTTATGTTACTGTAATTAATATCCATTTTGGGAAAAGAGTAGATAGAACTTTCAAGAATGAGTTTGGAGCCAGAAAAACTTGTAACAGAGTAATGACTTGTATCTGTTGAATTGTATCTGAGAAACCTTTTGGCGATAATATATGGAAGGACCTACAATTTTGAAATATTATGTGTAATTCTTTGTCTATGTTTATGAATTGTCATTCTACTTTACTTCTTCATGTATGATAAGATCAATATAGTATAGTTGTTTACAAATGTTGTCGCAACTTTGTTGTCTTTATTATTAGTCATGATTGAGTTCAGATATTCTTCTTGTTAGTTCATCTTGCGCAAGACTGTGGTAAATCTTAAATATTTTGGAGATATGTCTAAGTATTCTCCTTGCCCTTCCCTATATTCTTGTCTTGGTTTCGCTTCGGGTGAGACTTCTTCTCTCCAGAGAAGATGAAAGTGAAATTTCTCTAGACTACTCAATACCTTTTGTTGGTAACATGAGAAGGACCCTGGTCTGATCAACTTTGCACCAACAGAGAAGAATGACACTTGGGAATTGGTTCCAAGACCAAGGTACAAGAATGTGATAAGCACAAAATGGGTCTTCATAAATAAATTGAATGAAGATGGACAGGTTACCAGGAAAAAATCTAGATTGGTATGTAAAGGATATGCATAGGTTGAAGGTATCGAATTTGAAGAGACATTTTCCCATGTTGTCAGAATGGAAGCAATCAGATTGATACTAGCTTATGCATGTTCAAAAAATATTAAAGTGTATCGAGTGGACATGAAATCATTTTTTCTGAATGGATAACTAGAAGAAGAAGTCTACATTGAGCAACCAGAAGGATTTCAGTTATCAAAAAATGAAGATTATGTTTGTACATTAAAGAAAGCATTATATGGTCTCAAACAGGCCCCCAGAGCATGGTATTCCATACTAGACAGATACTTACAGCAGTAAGGGTTCAGGAAATGAAATGCAGATAACAACCTCTACATCAAGGTAACTCAAGATAGTATTTTATTAATTGAAGTTTATGTTGATAATATTATTTTTGGAAGTGATGATGACAGGTTGAGCCAGAAATTTGCAAAGGATATGTAAAACGAATTTGAAATGTCATTACTTGGAGAACTATGCTTCTTTATAGGTCTTCATATATGTAAAAACAACCAAGGAATTTTTATTTCTCAAACCAAGTATATCAAAGAAATGCTAAAGAGGTTCGGAATGGAAGATTGCAAACCAAGAAGTACTCCTACGCAAACTAGTTGCAAGTTAAGTAAAGATGATGATTCAAAGTCTACATATTAGAGGCAGTACAGGTCAATGATTGGCAGCTTACTTTATGTTACAGCATCCAGACCAAATGTAATGCAGGCAGTTGGGCAAGTGGCAAGATTTCAAGAAGCACCAAAGGAATCACATGTTCTAGCAGTAAACAGGATATTTAGATATCTCAAGGGTACATAAGAGTTTGGATTATGGTATCTAAAAGGAAAGTATTTATCACTTATTGCCTACATAGATGCATATTGGGTAGGTTGCATTGATGACCGACAAAGCACCAGTGGAGCAGCATTTTGCTTGGGTGAGTGTTTGGTATCTTGGTTAAGTAAGAAACAGTCATCAATATCATTATCTATAATCGAAGCAAAGTATATTGCAGCAGCAGCATGTTGTACACAGGTTCTATGGATGAAACAAACCCTGATAGATATACAGGTTGAGTATGATGATCCCATTCCAATATATTGTGATAATACAAGCGCCATCAGTATCTCAAAGAACCTGGTGATGAACTATGAGACGAAGCACACTCCAATCAAGTATCACTTTCTACGGGAACATGTTGTAGAGAATAACATCAAACTTGAATATGTAGGAAAAAAAGAACAAGTGGCAAATATCTTTACAAAATTTCTTCCAAGGGAAGCCTTTGAGTATCTTCGCCAGAGACTCAGAGTAATTTTGACTCCAAAATGAATGTTTTTGAATGCTTATCTTATATGTCTTATATTTACACAAGGAAGCACCATAAAGAGGAAATTTCAGGTTGGAGGGCAAATTTCAGGAAGAGATAAGTCATGGGGAGCATCTCCAAGGATAGTTCAGTTAGCGGGAGAAACCCCAGACGGGAAGTTACCTTTGCCATTGATGTCAAAGGGGGAGATATTTATCAGATGCAGGATAGAGAGTTAGAATCTTGGAGAGAGAGCACAGAGGTATGGTTCTAGGGGGAGCGATGGTCACAGGGGGAGCATGAGCGATATGACTTTGGTATTTCATCATAGTTTTTCCATCAATGCCAAAGGGGGAGATTGTTGATTAATTGGGTTGGTTGTCATTAATGTCAACCCTTGAAGCAAGTCTGATTGCAAATTTCGGTAGCCCCAATAGTATGATTAAGGGACTTCAATTTGATTGATGTATAATGGTTTGAAGTTTAATATATTTGTAGGTAAGACTATTCTAGATGGATAGTACATGTCATGACCATTTCCGGTGATACGTGGAACATCACATAACTCCTCACGGTTAGAGAGTTATGGCCTGGTGAAGTAGAGAACCCTCATGAGTTATCTAGAAGGTCAAAGAAGTCAAATTAATTCTAGAAGCTCCTAGAAGACGTTGACTAGTCAAGTGGGTGAAACTAGGAGTTAGTCATGGGTTAAGTTGTTGCAATAAGAAAATAATTAAAAATAATTTAGTTTCAGCTAGAAGTGGAGAATTTAATATTTGTAGCAAAGTGAGTTAGAAGTGGAAAAGTGGTTAGATGTTGGCTAGCCCTAAAAGAAGGAAAGTGGGTTAAGTTGGTTAGAAGGTAACCCCTTGAGGAAGTTGCATGGAAGTATAAATAAGAGAAAAAGGCTCTTCCATTAGCACATATTGAATATCATTGAATATATATTTTGTGAAAGGTTATTATTGATAGAGAAAAGTGCGGCAGAAAAATCGCGGCAAGAAAAGTGTGACAGAAAAAGTGCGGCAGGAAAATCACAGAGGAAATGTATTGCAGGAAAAATACGGCAGGAAAAGTGCGGCAGAAAAAGTGCGACAGAAAAACCGTGGCAAAAAAAGTGCGATAGAAAAATTGCAGCAGAAAAATTGTTGCAGCAGATTCGTGGTAGCAAAATCGCGGCAGCAAAATTGTGGCAGCAAAATTGTGGCAACAGAACGCTACAAGAAGAAAAAAAGTATGGTTTTCATCTGTGTAGTGTTGAATTTATGAATCTAGTGGAGTTTTTTCCTTGTAAATATGTTGGATTCCTTATTGGAAGTTTAGGGATTGTTGTAGAGTTGATATGAGGTAGATCTACTGAAGTTTAGTATTGGTTCATATTTGGGGGATTTTGGTTGAGGTATGTTGTTGAAGTTATTAGTACAGATAGAGATTGTATAACAGTGAGGTTCTAGCACATGGTTTGAGGTACAAACTTGTGGTATAGTGTTTGAGGTATATGTGCTTAGATCATAGTGGTTGATGAGTATACAGTGATAGGTTTCTCAGTGACAGATTTGACAGAATAGGTTGTGACAATGACATATTCAGTTTCTACATTTGGCACTTATATTTCAGGGTGGTTGGAGAAAGGATAGGTGGTTGTAGCTACCTTTTGGTTGTAGCCAGAGAACATAGGGGGTTGTAGCCTCCTTCTGGTTGTAGCCATAGAATTGGGAAGTTGGAGCTTCCCTCGGGTTGTAGCCTGAAAATAGGGGGCCAGAGCCTCCTTCTAGTTGCATATGAAAAACAAAGGAATTTGGTGCTTCCAATGAATGTAATTCTTAAAGACAAATAAGAAAAAGCATTATGTGGTTCTCTCCCGCATTGGGTTTCCACATAAAAAATACTGGTGTATTGTGCATGTGTATGATTGTTTATTTGTTCATGGTTTATTTACTCTGCACTTATCGAATGATAATGTTATATTGATCATAAATATAAATAACACTTGCATATTGTGGTTAAAAGGATTAAAAATATCCATTACTAATTCACCCACCCCCCCTCTCAGTAATTCAACAAATTTTTGGAAACTTGGAAGCAAACCTGAAGTGGTTGGGGATAAGCCACATGTTAGTGTTGGGGGCATGTTGGAGCAGGTTATTTTGGATAAGTCTTGGGAATCGCGTAGGAATGGATTGCGTGACATTTTTGCTAAGGAGCAGCATGTGCAGAAAGCAGTTGGAGCATATTTGGGAGTCATCGCACAAAAGGCAGAATGTAGTTAGGGTTTTGGGGACATTTTGTCCACATTGTAACAGGATTATCCCTTTTGTAAAACTATAAATTGTAATTGGTTTTTGGGTGGAAGTAGTTCTTGGGTTTGATGAGTGATGAGTTAGTCAGTTTTGGAAGAAGTGTTGAGGTATGACTGAGGTTTTCGGGAGTTAGGCTCGCACTGTAGCATAACGACTAAGGTAGGTTTGGGTAATATTAACTAATGCATCTTATTGTAAGCGCAACGAGCAACTGTAAGGAGATTGAAATGAATAAAATAAGAAGATAGTTGTTGTGGACGTAGCCCAATTTGAGGTGAACCATGTTAAAACATTGTGTCATGATGTGTTGTTCTTGTGTGTTATGTTACTAAAGCATATGATGTTTATTGTTACTGTGCAATGATGATAAATTCTTAAGTATTATAAATATGTCACTGATATATGTTGTTATAGTTAAGCGCACTTAAGTTAATGATGAATGAATGAATGTTAAGAGAAGTGATGTCGCGCACAGGGTATGTTGAATGATAATTAAAGGTTAAGTAATTGAAAATATGCACATAGTAGATGAATGGATAATGCATAATATGGTTATGTTGAAGGCCCCACTTCCCCCGACTATAGAAACTTGGTTCCTGCGGCCCCTCTAGATGCCTCAATTGAGACTTCACTTGCTTGCAGGTGATGCCAAAAGGGTCGGTGTCTAAGGGTTTTGTTGGTTTATTAATGATTAACCTCGGGTATACCCAGTATGTTCCAACAATTGTATGAGCACCTCAAGGGTTTGCTGCTAGAGTTTAGTGATCTTTACCTATCTCTGGGACACCTCATTATGTCCCTTGACCAAGTCATTTACTATTTGGAGCATAACTCCCTCTTGGTTGTCTCCCATGTTTCCTTCTACTTCTAATTATTTTGATGACTTCAATCTTGGGACTGATTGTTTCCCACATCCTATAGCTTTCCTTGGCATCAATGCCTCAAGAATTCACAACTGGAAAGATCACCAACTATGATACCAATGTAATGTCCCCAACTAGGATAGATAGAAAAAATGTGTTTGTTGTCCAAAGTATTGTTTCTCTTTGTGTGATTTTATTAAACACTTTGCATTAAGGTTGTTGGAAATGTCTTACAAACAGTTTCCATATGTCATCAATATAGGAATATTATCAAACATTTTACATGCACCCATTACACACGGAATAGAGAAGATAACCATGGCATCTTATTATGGTATGGAAATCCAAATCACAACAATACAAAGATCTTTGTTGGTTGTAACATGTTAGGGACCTAACCTCCCTCACCCCTCATGTAGGTAGAATAATATATTTTCCATGTAATAAAGGTCGATATTAATAAGGCCTAGTAATAAGGAAGAATTAGTCAAATGTAGAAAGACCTAATAGAAGATTTCACTTCTAGAAATATCTTCCTCTAGATTGTTCTTTTGGTAGATAGAATTAGTATAAATAGGATTCGAGGGAATGAGAATTATTGTAATATAACTTTTCTCTGCTGGAGGTTTCCCTCTTGAGGAGGAAAGTGAACATTGTTTCCTGTCAATAAAGGTATTAATTTGGTGTTGTGGTTCCATATAATTTGTTGTTTCATTGTTATTCTTTGAAGTATTTTCGTTTCATGTTGCTATTCCGTTGTTATTCTCTACAGTGTTTCTATTTTATTCTATTATAATAGATCGGGAACCTAGCAAGTGGTATCAGATCACTTTCCTTGGCAGGAATCGTGGGTTATTTATTTTCAGGGTAGAGACATGTTCTGTCATCTTAAAACTACAAACATTTGTCATTCTGTGCAAATATACATGGTCGGGGAAACATACACATAGGAAATACAAGAGGTACTTAAGCTCATATTGTTTGACACCAGTGTAACCCTTGTTAGTACCCCTTCGAGTGGTAGTGCATTAGACAACACATGTATACGGATTGGCTTAGGTATCATGGATACCTTCATAGATCAATCGATTAGCCGCCTAACTTCTACAGTGCCATTGAGAAAAACACTCGGGAAGATACTCTCTAGTACCTGGGTAATTGGGTATTACGGCTAAGGGTACGTTTGGCCTCCCTAGTTGGTGCCCTGCGATATTGGGTTGAGTACTACTCTTCGACCCCACACTTATATCAAAGAGTTATAGAACATGGAAAATCCTTGTCTGTAGGAACCCTAAAAAATCTAACCTTTGGGACAGAAATAGAACAGAGAAGATCTATTTTCATGCAACCTTACCTACTGCATTTTGGTTGCGAATTGACTACACATTTTTTCTTGTTAAGAATATGGGCATTTTGACACTATAGTATTATTCAGATCTTCTACATGCACCCTTATTTGAGACATATCCCATTAGATTCCTCTTTTCATTTTGATCACAATAATACCTATCATTTTCACCTTTTCTTTTCTCTATGGTCCCGACCCCCTTCCACCCCCCTTATTTGGGACCTACCCCATTAGATTCCCCTTTTCTCGTTGATCATTATGATACCCTTCACTCGTAACCCATTTTCTATGTGGACCCACCCACCCATTTTATGTGCCCCCCTTTCACCATGGCCCACACTCGCAGTCAATACCTTGAATCATGCCTCAATACCTTGTCATTTGATTTCTCCGCAACCCAAAAGGAAGTGAAGAAAATAACTGAAAATATTACCACCATCAATGCCAACATGCATGTCGTCATAGATGCAAAAATGGAAAACCTGAAACAAAACCTCTATGCCTAGCTTGCAATTCATCTTGAATACTTCAATGTCTAGCTCTCCACCAAAATGAATATTCTTGGAGACCATATCTCATCTGACCAATATTTCCACCCCAAAGTTGAGACTTCATCAAATTCCCACTTCCATCAATTTCAGCATGACCTATGCCTTCCTAGAGTGGATGTGAAATAATTTGAGGGCTTAGATCCCATGGGTTGGGTCACCCAAATGGAACATTAATTCTCTTTGCATGGCATTACGGATGAGTTGACCAAACTTTACTATGGTGTTCTCCATTTGGATCCTGAACATTGGCAATGGTCGTAATGGAATAAAAAGGCACTCCAAGGGTATGTGGCTTGCACATTGTTTGTTGTAGAGCTCTATGACTGATTTGACATCGATACCCATCATTTAGGTCATTTGACCAAGTTGACACAAACTGGCCTAGTGGAAGAGTTTATAGATACCTTTGAGAAATTGGCTTTCAAAATGGAGGGAATGATAGATTCTTTGTTTATGGAATGCTTTATAAGTGGCCTTAAGGATGAAATGTGTTCCCATGTTCTCATGGTTCACCCCCAGACTTGGTTGGAAGCTACAAAACGGGCCAAGGAAGCACAACAAGTCATATCATCCCAAACCAGAAAAACACCTTTTATTCCTCTCCCTAAACTCACATTGCCCACTCCTCCTGCCACTCCCCTCAATATCTAAAAATTGACTTGAGAATAAATGGTTGAATTCCAACTTAAGGGTATTTTTTATAATTGTGATGACGATAATTTTTTGAGGCACAAGTGTAAGGAACATAAGATTTTTATGGCTATGTCGAAGGATGTTTTTGAAGCATAGGAATATATTTCTCCTGTACCCAATATACACCCTTCAGATGATCTTAATCAACCCTTTGATCCATCGGAAGTTGAACCATTGATTTCTCTGAATGCACTCAATGTTTCTCTACTCCCCAAACCCTCAAGTTAATTGGCTAAATTAAGAACCGGAAAGTCATCATTGTAGTTGACAGTGGACGGACCCATAAGTTTATTCATCGTCACATTGCACAAGAATTCAATTGCTATATATGTCCAGTTAATCATTTCCAAATCATGATAGCTAATGGGGGTTCCATCAAATGTGGAGGGCATTGTGAAAATGTGTGCCTCCAGAGTGGTCAATAACACCTGAAATATCATATGTTTTCTATTGACATGGGTGGTTGTGACATTGTACTTAGTGCAGAATGGTTATGCACTCTATGTCCCTATCACCATGGATTTCCATAAATTAACCATGCATTCCCAGCAATAGGGCCAACAACATCGGTTCCAAGGCATCACAATAGGGTCCCCACATATCATCAGTTCCCACTGAATGGAAAATCTCCTCAGAAAGGGTCACTCCGATATTATTGCCCAACTTCGCTCCATTCAGGAAGTTGAGACACCCTTTGTACATCCCAACCTCCAATCTATCCTCTCCCAACACTAAGTTGTATTTAAAACCCCCCAGATACTTCCCCCTTCGCGAGGTGTCCATGATCATTCCATTCCTCTAGTTCTGGGTAGTCTTCCTCCAAATGTTCTCCCTTATCATCATCCCTTCGCTTAGAAGAATGAAATTGAGAAGATTTCTCAAGATTTTCTAGATGTCGTTGTCATCCGTCCCAGTCCCAGTCCCTGTTCTTCTCTAGTAGTAATGGTACTCAAGGAAGAAGGTACTTGGCACATGTGTCCTGATTTTCAAGATCTCAACAAACTCACCATCAAAGAAAAATTTGTCATTCCTGTCATTGATGACCTTTTGGATGAATTAAGTGGTGCTCAATATTTTACCAAACTTGATCTCTATTATGGCTACCACCAGATTCATATGAAATAAGAAGACATTCCCATGACTGCATTCAGAACTCATGAAGGTCATTATGAGTTCTTGGTTATTCCATTCAGCCTTTGTAATGATCCCTCTACTTTTCTAATTCTCATGAATCATGTCTTTTGTCCTTTCCTCTGTCATTTTGTCTTGGTTTTCTTTGATGATATTCTCATCTATAGAAAAACCTGGCAATCCCATATTTCCCATGTGGATCAAGTTCTTCAGCTATTGTCCCACCACAAACTTTATCTTTAGCAGTCTAAATGTGCTTTTGCAGCCTCTGAAGTTGATAACCTAAGACATATTATTAGAAAGGATGGTGTCAAGGTGAATCTGAAGAAAATTGAAACTATGCAAGATTGGTTGCGCCTGAAAACTCTTAAAATTCTATGTGGCTTCCTAGGTTTGACATGATGCTATCGTAAGTTTGTTAATAATTATGGAAAAATTGTAGATCCCCTCACAATTCTCCTTAAAATGAATGATTTCAGTTGGAATCCAATAGATTACCATTACTTCCAAGCTTTGAAAGTGGCTACGTGCACTACTCTGGTTCTGGCTCTCCCTGATTTCAACAAGACCTTTGTATTGGAGTGATTCCTTGGGGAAAGGCATTGGGGCCGTACTCATGCAAGAGGCTAGACCTTTTTCCTTCACCATCAAACAATTATCTGAGCATCATTTGGGCCAACCCACCTATGAAAAGGAATTGTTATCTATTTTTCACATTGTGGATCTCTGGAATCCTTATATCTTGGGAAAATGCTTCCAAATACAAATTGATCATCAAATCCTCAAGTATTTTCTGGAACAAATAATTTCTTCACTGGAGCAAAAAAAAATGGGTAACAAAGCTATTTGGATATAATTATGAGATAATCTACAAAAAGGAAAAGAGAATTTGGTGGTTGATACCCTTTCCAGGAAATATGAAGAAGATGGGTCCCTTTTTTCCCTCTCTTTCATTGTCGTAGATTGGCTTCAAGAGGTTCATTGGGAATGGTTGCAAGACCCCAAGATTTCAAGACTAACCCAAAAACTGCAACAGGATATGCAATCTTCTCCTAGTTACTTGTGGCACTAGGACAAGATTTTTTATAAAGGTCGTTTATATTTGAGAAAATAGTCAAACCTTAAATCCGCCATACTCTCGGAGTTTCATGCTTCATCTACAATTGGGCATTCATGTTTTACCAAAACCTATGAATGGTTCAAACGTTCTTTTTTTTGGGACAACATGAAACAAGACATTCGCACTTTTGGGGTTGAATGTGATACCTGTCAACACAATAAGGGAGAGACTATCAAAGCTCTAGACACACTCCAATCGCTTTTGATCCCACCTATTATTTGGACATATATTTCTATGGACTTCATTGTTGGCTTACCTAAATCCATAAATAAGTCATTCATCATGGTAGTAGTGGATCGTCTTTCCAATTAAGCTCATTTTTTATCTCTTCAACACCCATTCACAACATCCACAATGGCTCAAATGTTTATGGATAATATATTCAAACTCCATGGAATTCCTCATTCTATTGTTTTTTACCATGATCCAACTTTCACCAGTACTTTGTGGCAAGAATTGTCCTGACTCTAGGGAACCCAATTGCATCTCAGCACAACATATCATCCCTAGATTGATGGAAAAACTGAAGCACTCAACAAGTGTTTGGAAACATATTTGAGGTGTTTTTCATCTGACAGACAAAATAAATGGGTTCAGTTCTTACCCCTTGTCAAATGGTGATATGACGCATCTTACCATTCCACCACTCGCATGACTCTCGTTGAAGCAGTATATGGACAAAATCTACATTTAGTTCTATCCTACATGCCCAGTGTCTGCAAGGTTCATCAGGTGGATCAAACGCTTACAATATGCATGGCCATCCTCCATACTCTCAAAGAAAAAAAATCATGGCTCAGAATCCCATGAAACAACAAGCATATCAGGGTCGTTCTGAACGTGAATTTGTTGAAGGGGACCAAGTGTTTCTTTGTCTACAAACTTATAATCAGACTTCACTCAAATCCCAGGACTGTCGGAAACTATCTCCCAAATTATATGGTCCTTACCATATTCTCAAGAGAGTGGGACCAGTGGCCTACCAGTTAGATTTTCCCAGACACTCTAAGCTCCACCATGTTTTTCATGTTTCCTGCTTAAAGAAAGTGTTAGGAACTAGGTTCCATACTCATACTAGTATACCTAAGTTGTATCAAGAAGGTCCCATTTGGTTTCATCCACGGGTAGTCTTGGACCAACGTGAGCGTCGTCTCCACTAGCGTGCTATCAAGGAAGTTTTAGCTTTGTGGAAGGACACACATGTAGAAGATGTCACTTGGGATCCAGCTACCATTCTGTAGCAATTTAATCATCTCAAGCCTTGAGGACAAGGTTTTTTTTTAAGGGGGAGGGAATGTTAGGGACCTAACCTCCCTAACACCTCATGTAAGTAGAATAATATATTTTCCATGTAATAAAGGTCGATGTTAATAAGGTATAGTAATAAGGAAGAATAAGTCATGTAAGAATACCTAATAGAAGCTTTCGCTTCTAGAAATATCTTCCTCTAGATTGTTCTTCCGGTAGATATAATTTTTATAAATAGGATTCAAGGGCATGAGAAGTCTTTGTCTTGAGAATTATTGTAATAGAGCTCTGCTCTGCTGGAGGTTTCCCCTCGAAGAGGCAAGTGAACATTGTTTCATATCAATAAAGGTATTAATTTGGTGTTTTGGTTCAATATAATTTGTTGTTCTATTGTTATTCTCTGCATTATTTTTGTTTCTTTTTGTTATTCTGTTTTTATTCTCTACGTTTTTTCTCTTTTCTTCTATTATAATAGATCTCGTGTCTAACGTAACAACAACTACAAAACCCTCCTAAACACATAGATCTATTGGCTACAAGGCAATTGCAATATCTACTAACAGAGAACAAACAAGAAACCTGGTAATGATGCTAAAATATCCTCAAGAGGTAATGTGTCTTCCCCTAGACTATATAACCTTCACTGGTGCAGTATCAATATGCTCTTGAAACACCTACTGCAACAATCTGGTTGCTCGTACCTTAATATTTTTGTAACTTCAAATCATCGAGATCCTCACTGGATGAGGTTGAACAACAGGTGGGGCCTCACTGGATGAGGTTGGCCAACAACTGGGGCCTCGTGGAATGCCCTATACTCAACCCGTAGGGGTGACCCCTATCACGGTTTCCCTGAAACCCTCTTGGTACCTGCAAAATCAACAATCATCTTCCTCCAGAAAGTTTTGTCAATCCCCTTCGCAAGTCGATATGTTCGACAACACAGGTATTCCAACAGAGGACGAAAACCTTTAGTAACCACTCACAAAACCATATCAAATATCAACACACAGATTTTTTGACGTGGTAAAACCCCTACGGGGAAACATCCATGGCCCCAGCCAACGCGGACACTTGGAGCAATTTATTAATGCAAAAGAAAAAGATTACAGAGAGATTTTACAAGAGAGTTTCTCACAATCAATCATTGGAAAATGACCCGCCATTCTCTTTAAATAGAGATCATGGACCAATCAGGTGTTAAGCCACAGATCAATGGTTGTTAAGATCAAGGAGAATATGAATCGTCAGATCACTCTATGTTGGGAACATATCGTGACTGTCAGATTTCCTAACTACAAATACATACTAATGCATACTAAAGAAACACACTTTTACCTAACGACACATTAGACCAAGTAGATCTTATCTAACTCCTAAGTGTCTAAATATCCTAACATCCCCCCTTAAGAACAAGTTGGGATAGGATTGAAGGATTTACAATATTGACACAATAGGAGAAGGAAGGAGGAATTAGAGCCTATCCCCCCTTGATGACAACTTCCTGAACTCTTAACATAGATCAAAGTTTGGAAAACTTCGCTTCTATAAGAGATTTTGTGAAAATTTCTACAACTTGATCTTATGTAGAGAAAAAGAGCACTTTAATAACTTGATCATGAATGAGCTTTCTGATGAAGTGCATGTGTAGCTCAATGTGTTTGTTTTGTTGATGTTGAACTAAGTCTTTGGTGAGCTTTATGGCACTCTAATTGTCGCACCAAAGGCTGGTCAGATGTTGTTGTTGGAATCCAAACTCTAAAAGGATTTGTCGAAGCCACAAGGATTCCTGAATTGCATTTATCGTTGCTCGATACTCTGCTTCTATTGAATAAATTGCAATAGCATGTTGTTTTTTACAAGCCCAAGTGACAGGTCCTAATCCAAGACAAAAAAACATAAACTACAGTAGACTTCTGATCATCAGGGTCGTCGGCCCAATCTGAATCAGTGGAACCAACCAATAAAGGAGTCCCCCCTGAACTGTAATGTATCCTGAACTGAATTGTACCACAGACATAGCAGAGTATCATTTTAGCTACTTTCCAATGTCTTTCATGGGGTTTTTTCATATATTGGGAAACAAGACCAACAACAAAGGAAAGATCGAGACAGGTATGAGTCAAATATAAGACGCTACCAACTAACTGACAATATAGGGTGGCATCAACTTCGAGAGAAGTACAGGTGGCAGTAAGCTTGACTCTAGACTGGAAGGGAGAAGGGATCGGTTTACAATCATCCATGTGAAAGTGACAAAGAAGTTTAGAATCATACTTAGACTGGGAAAGAAAAATTCCTTCATTGGTTTGCAAAACTTGGAGGCCAAGGAAATAGTGCAAAAAGCCTAAGTCTGTCATTTCAAATTTCTTCTTAAGGTTGGTTTTCACGTGGTTTAAAATTTGTGAGTCACTACCA
>ML825062.1:90031-123742 GCA_009831015.1 Picea engelmannii | reverse complement strand
AAAAAGAAGCATCATCTATGGAAAAAGATTATTGAACATGTACATCCAATCAAGTAGCTTAAATTAAGTGTGGAATCAAGTGCACTCACGCCATAACATATTCTACACATACAAATATTTTCATCAAACTTTATATAATTAATGCCAAACATAATTTGTATAAGAAACAATGACAAAAAAATTGCTCGCCTAGTATTTTCAATGAAATCCACAAACCTTAATGCTGAGTGAAAATTCCCTTATCGACGATTGCGAAGCTTAAAAGGGTAATAATTTCTTTCTTTCAAAGTGATCTCTGAACGAGCAATAATTTCTTTCAAAGTTATCTCTGAACGATAACTGTATAAAAGCTTCTCAGAATCTCAGGAAGTTGCTTTTGTTATTATTTTCAAATTGTGCTCAATGTGAACTGTGTGTTTTCAAATTATCATAGAGCCTGATGCACTTACTCCTAGCAACCCAAACAAAAGCTAGTATTTACACTGGTATGTATTCATATTCTCTGATAGTGGCAAATGATTTTTATAGTTGCTTGTGTTCAGAATTTATGACTTTTGTTTTTCTTCTACTGTGGACGGGATACCTGCCGGGGAAGTACAAATCTGTACTAGTGGAAGGAGAAAGAAAAATCGATGGCAGTGGTGTGGTTTGACTAGTAGACACTAATTGGTGTATGAGACCCCTTTGTTTATTGGACAAGGGACCCATACATATCCTACCCTATTTGGATTTGAACTTGTGACCTCTTAAGAGGAAACACATGTTCTTAACCATTAGGCCCACTCAGACCCACATGTTCTTAATATAAGATGAGATGTACAATCATATAGTTTAAATTTTTTGAATGATATTTTTCGTGGATATTTGCTGGAAATCCAGTGAAAAATTGTTAGATTCATAGATTTCTATGATTATTTAGATATAATCTGAGTGCCCCAGGATTTTTTAGCAAGTTGAATCCATTTCTGCATTTAGAAATGGATTTTAAACAATAAAAAATAATGTTTAAGTGTAACAATTAAACAACCCCATTTATATAATTATATAACTAACTATCAATAATAAATATAATCAGAGATTTAACCAATAATTTATTTTTAAATTTATTGTTTAAATAGATTTTAAAGTTTTGATAAATATACTAAAACAATAGCTCACCACCCAGAGTATTTAGTTACATCATTTTGATATAATCCAATACAAAAATAAGAATATAAATGAGTAAAAATAAAAATATAAAGTTTTTAATTTTTTCTTAAAAACTTTAATTATGCTTAAAAATTGGGTGAACTAATACATAGTCAAAAGACTATAAAGACTTTGACCAAACTAAAAAAAGTTTGCATGCACTATACAATGTTCTTAAATAACAAATTTAGGGAAACCTAAAGTATTCACCCAAAAAAATAAAATCTTTTAAAAAAACCACAATAACATTGCTCTATATTTGACAGCAATAATCTACCCAGTCTCATACTAAAGTGAAAGGCTCATCTAGTCATCTATTTGAATCGCCAAATCATATATTTTTTAAAAATTATGTAGAAAATATTTGGCGTTTTTTTAATACAATTTGTCATTTTTATAATATTTTAAATATCAATATATATATGAAAGGGTGAGGGTATGAATTGGGCAAAGTTAAAATAGAAAATGCCAAAAACCAAAACTCAATCCTTTGGGCATAAAACAAACCATACAAATGTCCAAAACAACATAAAAAAGCAATAGATTTGAAGTCTTTGTGAGTAAGTCCATAATTCATATAGTATATAAAACATAAAAACACAAATTAAGTAAGAGTCAACATGAGTCCAACCATAGGCAAGGGGTAATCCGAGAATAATGGGTTTTGGGCTAGTATATTCATCTCCCAACCATAATTCTTAGGTTTGTATTCCAAGGGATATTTGACCTCAAAAATAGCAAGAGAAAGTGTAGGGAACTTGTCATTCTACTAAATACATGGTAGGGTCTAATTGAGATGTTGTTCATAATGTTTTCTAACAATACAACCATTTTACTAGTCTGTCCTTTCACTATGTTGCAAGAGTTGCCTAGATACTAAAAAATGGGTAAGAGAGGCAATAGCGGACTCCCTAAAATAGTACATAGGGTAACCCTCTAAAAATTATAGATCGGTTTGAGCGCTCTAAAGAGAATAGGTGCTCTCAATCTAGGAGGAAGAGATAGGATGACTATTCTCCACATCCGAGGCTAGCTAAAACTAGGAGAGAGGGGCGAGAGCGGAAAGGGGCATTCCTTGGGATTGCAGGACAACTCACTATCAAAATCATGTTTGTTGAGCTAGAACGACTAGGCTTCACAAGGCGGAGTTGCCACTTGGTTTATGGACAATGTTAGGAAAACTAGCAAAGGGAGGAAGGAAAGGTCCACTAAGTAGATTATGATTAATCTTTAAATGAACGTATGGCTATAAGTAGGATTTATTGTGTCTTATTTATTATCTAGTTTAACTATAATTTAACTTAATTAAGAACTAAAAATGATTGAGGTTCAAATGAAGTAAGAAAAACTAGTTTATCTAGCTCTCTTTCTTCAGTCGTAACTAACCTAATTAGTCTAGAAAACTAAAAATAAAAGTAAAGAACATAAAACAAAAAACATATTTTTTTCTTTCCCTTTCAACCTAAATGCAATCAATGAACAACAAATAGTAAGGGTTTATTCTCAATTTATTTTTGGTGATTAAGCAAAGATGAGAGAGAGAGAGAGAGAGAGAGAGAGGGTGAATTGATTCTTTAGTTGGGTGTGAAAACCCTTAACTGTGTAAACTGTTGAAATTCCTCTACCCAACGCCTAGTAGTTAATTACAAATAAATCACTTATTGAATTAAAGCACAACTAAGTAATCAACTAAACATGCAATGAAAGCATAAACTAGGAAACCAAAATCTCACACACAAGACACCAGTATTTTCGGGTATAAGCCCCTGAAAAAATCTCGAAGGGAAAACCAGTGTTGAGAATGATTTTATTATGCTAAAATCAAGGCTCTTGTAATAGGGATAATGACCCACTAAGAGAAATACAACTGCAGACAAACTTGACAAAGTTTGATGTGTAATACAAACCAAAATTGCATGATTTTCAAGGTGTGTGCGACTTTCCGTGAGAAAACTCACATATGTACGCAACTATCTCCACTGAAACCTGCGTACATGTATGGAAGGATTGTATGAAAAGATTCATACGACGTGACACTTTCTTGTGGCTTCCTCTGACTGAAACCCACCTGCGTTGCCTCTGCTCTCTCTTCTCCTTGACCTGATCTCTAGATGGAAGTCCTTCTCCACCTATCCAAGATTTTTAATCATAATCTTTCATTATCCAATCCTCTTGAAAGAAAATGTCCTTCTCTACCCTCAATAATCTCATGTATCAAGTCCTTGGTCCTCTTGAATTACAGTCCTTCGTGATCCAAGCACTTGAGCAAAAGTCCTTCTCTACTCTTAAGTGTGACCTTGGTGATTCCACACTAGCAAAGGTCTTCCTTTGCTATCTGTGTGAAAAATCCCTGATCTTGGCATCTCACCAAAGATCTCGATCTTGGTATGACACCAAATATCCGACCTTGACCTCTCATCAAAGTTTCTTCTCCTTTACCCTAGCCTTACTTTTATAATCGTGAGTTATGATCTATTTATGATCTCCAAAGTGATTGATGGTTGAGATTACTTCTCACCTCACTTGAGATTTAGAAACATGTTAATTACTTTTAGAATTTCCATAAATAACTCAATTAACTAATTACATAATTAATTAATAAAAGCAATTTACTTTAATAATTTCGTTAAGTAAAGTAAATCCAAGAGTAGAATGCTTTGGAAAATTTCCACGCATCTAGACACATAGACTTGTGTGGAAATACATGTCCAATGCTATCACTAGCATAAACACTCCCTCTTAGTGAGGAAGGTGTTTCCCGTAGAGCCACTTCGAATTAGTTCTCCCTTCGATCCCGACACAATGTTGCACACATCATCCTACACACTAGAATCCCTCCAACCATGTTGATCATCTGCTTCATGAACACTGGAAGTATCAGAATCAATGATGATACATATCAATGCCACGAAGTTTGGAAACTTCGTCAAAGGTTTTCTCTCCCTCGTTGTGGTCCTAGGAGCCTCCTGCTCATGAGAATCCATCAATGTCAATTAATACCAATTCGATCTCCTAGAAAAACTGGAAGGGGATAACTCCCTCTTCTCATCTGAAGGTTCACTCCCCACACTGGAAGTCTGTGAAATATGCTCATTCTTTGGTTGCTCACCCTTTAAAGCCTCCTGCTCCTCGTCCTCTTCCACTGACATCGATCTATGATCCAAGATTCCCTTGGATATTCTTAGAGGCTTTCCCTTCAACCTATATAACATACCCTCTCTGACACCAATGCTCATTTGTGTCAGGGATAGCACCCTTTGAACATATGAGTACTTTCCCTCTCTGAAAAGTAATGACAAAACCCCTGTCCTCCAAAACTAAAACTAAGAGCAAGTTTTTCTTCAATTATGGTACATAAATCACATCATGGGCCTCTAACAAACCTCTTGACTCAAGTTGGAACGTAACTATTCCCTCTCCCTTCACTTCATACCTGGTATCATCACCAAGATCCACATGGGTTCTTGAGTCTTCCGTTAGATTGTTGAATAGCTCTCGTGCTTCCAACTCTAATTGATTTTATTAATATAAAATATGGGCTCTTGTCTTGAGATAATGGTCCACCTGAGGAATAATACAATGCATCAAATACCCTATCCTATCATGCCTCAATATCAATCATTCGATATTGTTGGTTGATATCTCCCTTGTTGTCCCTTTGCTCCTTTCCTTGGACCCTGCCCTACACACTTGGATGAAAGTCCTCCATGCAATCTATGAGATCTCCTATCTCACTCTATATGCATTTTTTGTCCACTGAGAAACATCCAACTTCTACAATCGAGCACCTCTACTGCTATACGACCCTACATCTGCAACTTACACAAGTTGTACGTGTGTTAACCCCTATATTTTCACCCTTGGAAATATTGTTGGTTAAGATCCAACATTCACTATTTTGGCTGGCATTCTGAGATTTTCCCAGAGTGTATCACTTGTGATGACCAAGAGGTTGGTTCCCAATAGAGGCAGGTATATGATCGGTACATGGTTATTTTTTTCAGAGTTAGCTTGATTTCCCATGCGTTTTGAGAGAGATGTCTACATACAATAGATGTTGCTACTTTTTACGAGACATGGTTTGAGTGGGTCCCCTGGTAGTTTGGAACAGTTTTGAGCATACAAGGATGGACCTTGCATGATTCTAGTCCCGATAGCACTTTTCCTCGCAACATGCAAGAAATTTATATGTTTAGCAGTTTGAGTTACATGCCCCAGAGTTAGATTTTGAGCACATATTATTGCTCCTTAAGACATTATGAGTCTTTTGGAACTTTTTCGGGATGATTTGGCATAGATTTCTATTTTTAGCAGGTTGAGCATCGGGGCTTGCATGTCGATTCTGATTGTGGATTCGGATTCCTTGCGGAAAATCAAATCCAATGAGTATAAATTCATGGACATGCAGACAACTTTATATTTTTATCAGTAGACACATATAGTCATTCTAGGCATTTGTGGAGAGTTTGGGTCAGTTTCGACAAGTTTCAAATTTTTGGGACCGAATGGTTATTTTTGGAAATTTATATTTTTAGCAGTCATCGTCATCTCCAGTAGTGACAAGTTGCAATATCATATTTTGACATGTGGTAGAGTATCAGGATGATGTGGAATCTACATGGCATCATGGACCAAGGGCGTATTTTCCAAGGATTATGTATTAAATGGGAATTAATTAAGCTAAAGAGGTTATTTATGGGTGAGGTGGCATTGTCTGGAGAAAGTTTAGCTACTCAAGGCTATTTTTTCTCACTTTGTTCCTCTCACTTTCCATGCAACAAAATTCCTAAATTTTAGGAAATCCCTAAAAAATTGGGCGAAATTCCCTTTAACTCATAACTCCCTCATCCCTTGTCCAAATTTAGCAATCTAACATTCATTGGAAAGTTAAAATTATCATCCATATTCTCTCACTGAAACTCACCCATGGTCATTACTCACTCACACTTATTCTCTCATGCGCATTAATTCCTATTTTATCACTCACACTTATTCCCTCATGCACATTAACTCTTATTCTATTCACACTCATCTCCTATATATTGGATGGTCTTCATTGGTTATTGGTTGGTTCTTAACAACAACAACATAGTGTTTTGTTCTCATTCTTCTCTTTCTCTCTCTTAGTCTAGTGACTCATTCTTTGACCAAAGTGATCATTGTACCAGTTGTGGATTTTCCTATTATGGTGTAGCCAACCCTCTTGCAAGCCTATTCAATAAAGAAATTAAGTGTTTGTTCTCTAACCTTTTTATTGTCTGTATTTTGCAAAATTTGCAATCTGATTTGTCATGTTTCTGAATTGTTCATGGTGATTTTATTGGTCTCTTGAGTAGTTTTATGTTCTAACAAGAATTCCATAATCATTGTGCTAACCCTAGAGGAACCCTCCAAGCGAAGAAAAAAAAAATAAAAAATAAAAAACAACAACAACAACAACATATTTTCCTCATCATTTTGGACTATTTAACACGTTGTCCAAGACAAACAACTTGTTCATTTTTTGTTTTAACACAAAAAATTAGTCATAAAGCTTAGCAACAAGGTGCCTAGGGATGCCCCCCTGAGGATAGCAAGCACTAGCCCAAACGGAGAGGGGTTTTGTCAGTGACAATTTTGGGCCATTACTCCTTCAATTAGCCAAGTTTTTACCGTTGTCCTAACAAATTTATCAGCTCAAGTTGGAGGGTAGAAATTTGTACTAACAAGTTGGCGTCGTTGTCAGGGAACACCATCCTTGGTAACAACGACATAGATGATTTTTTATTATAATTGATTTATTTTTTCTAACTCACATGGCAACTCCATAGTATCCAGGGACGACTCCCTAGGGGAATTACACAAGAATATCTTTTGGTTTCGATTCCCTCACAAAGTCTAGCTCCGATATTGAAGTGACTCTAACATATTTTTACGAAACAAGACTATCTCGTCACCAAGAATTCCTCTAAAAGTTGGTAAGTGTATGAGTTCTTAGGTAAGTTATTTTTCGATGAGCAGTATGGTGAGTGTATCTTCGACCTTTTATCTTTCATTTTATTTCCATCTCGAGCTAGTACTAGGATAGAAACTATGGTTTTTTTCCTATATGAGACTAACAATATGGATGTAGTTGTGAGGCCACTATTAAGGTAGATATTGTTTTCCTTTGACCCACTAAGTTTTAATGCATTCTCAGATTATCCTCATGACTTACCTGCACATAAATGGCTTAAACGCATACCTTTGTTTGCAGAGAGGTTGGAAGAATCAATTGAGGATCACTTGGCTAAATTTGTGCAAGTGGTGGGCGATTTTGATGTGGAACATGAGGATGTGGTGATGAGGATGTTTGTGTCAACCCTTGAGGGGGAGGCATGAGCATGGTACAAGTCCCTTCCTGATGCTTCCATTGATGGATGGAATTCCTTCTAGGAGAAATTCACTGAGAGATGAGAAAATACACAAGACATTTTCTTCTTTTGCACAGGTTTTTCAATTATTAAAAAGCATGAAAGTGAAGTTGTTTTCCAATTTAACACTTGTTTTTCCAAATTTTACAATCGAATTCCTTGTAGAGTAAGGCCTAACAAAGATGTTGCTTTGATTTATTATCTTGAGGTAATTGATGGTATTTTTGGTGTTTTTCTCACGAATGAAGACCTTAAAAATATGGAGGAAGCGCAAGTTGTCGCTATCAAGTTAGAGACAAATTACATTCCATCTTGTGAACTCCCTTTAATCCATGTCCCATACCAACCAGTGAAGTTAACTCCACTCGATGATCTTCAACCATTGCTTGTTACAGAAGTGCAAGAAGTTTGTGTTATTGAAGATGAACCACAACCTGCACCATGTCAAGTTCTCAAAGATGAACATGAGGGTGATAGCCCAATTTTAGAGGATCTAAAACCAATAGTTGCACCATTTGAGTCACATGCAAAGTTCTGAGAAGATGAAGGTGAAGATTTGAATACTCAAGAGTGTTCATTGGTTCCTCCCATTAGTGAAGATGAAAATTTTCAAGAGGAAGATCCACAAGTTAACCAAGTAGAGGTCAGTCAACAAGAGGCTTCATCCTTGCCTATCATAGAAGTGGTTCAAGAGAATCTTGATCCAATACCATTAAAATAGGAAGAGCCACTTTTGGTTCAACTAGAGGATGATGTCCCTTACACTTTGCTTGTGATTCTGCATTCTGAGGTTGTTCTTCAAGGTCTTGAGATTGATCAGTGCTTGGATATCAGGGTTCATCATGACCCAGTTGAGCTTAGGATGATGGAGGTATTTCAAAAGGAAGATTTAAAGTGTTTTGTCTCTCATGAATTCACACTTATTACTACTGAAATATTGTGTTCTAAGCCCCAATTAGCATCCTTCAGTCAAATGACACCCTTCAATTATGTCTTCATTGGAAAATACATCAAGGCAACTTTGGGTTATATGAGATTTCATGGTTGGTCCCCCTGGAAGGATGACTTTGTTGACCTCTCTCGTTGGACTAATCATTTGGCTACATGGTTACATTGGTCTTTCTTGCTGATTTTTGAAGAGTTTAGGACAACAATATATATTTTCCTTGTAGTTTCTTTTCCTTTCAGTTATTTACTTTTGTCTTTGCATAAGTGTCGTTGATTATTGGCAAGTCATATCAACATGTGGTCGTGTCTTGTGTGTCTTTCCTTTCATGAATAAATGGTTTTCATAATTGTTATTCCTGGGATAAAATTTTAATTTCAAATCCTTCACATGTCGATTGTTTGTGTCTATCATTAGTGTGAGCTTGGATGGGGGTCCTGTTTTGTCATTGTTCTCGAAGTATTGAGCCTTTAGGATGGGTAGTTTTGAGGAGAAATAGGAGTGTCTTGATTCATATTATGTCTTGTCTCTTCATCTCTTATCATTGAGTCATATGCTTTGAGTCAGTCATCCCCCCAATCCAACAATAGAGATATGGTACATGGTTCTTTCATATTGATCTTTTTGAGTTATCAGTTTGTTCTTAGGGAAGAGAGACATCATTGCTCTTATTTTCAACGGGTCATCCTATATAGAATTCAACACATTATCTATGGATGACCCATAAGTAGATCACATTGGTAGTCGTTAGCCTCATTGGTGGTTATCTCACATCCGAAAAGGATGAGTATCATTGGGCCTTGATTGGATGATCATTGGCACTGTTCGAATTCAGAACATCTTTCGTAGTGTCAGGTCGTGCTCATACCTTAATTCCCATTGTTATTATTGGTGGTGTTCATTCACACTTGACGGGTGTTTTCATTATTGACATGTTATTAAGTGACCCTCTCCCTTCTATCGACATCAACACATTTTCTGCAGGGGGAGGTGTACATATTGGATGGTAGCAGGTAGCATATTTGGATGAGACCCCTTGTGTATCAGTGGGTGTTTTATATACTTTGAATCCATGGACCAATGGATAGGATTTGGTATTACATGTCAGCTTACAGGGTCTTCTTTGTCAACTTGCAGGGCCTTCTTTCCTTCCACACATTTACAGGGGTATATTTTGGTACATATCTTTTCAGAGAATCATTGGTACATCTTACAGATTTTCACAGATCATTATTGTTATAGACACAGGGATTATTATGGTTCTTGACATCCCACAAGGTGATCCAAGTGGATATTGGTGGCCACCCACCTATTCCAAATTCCAACTGGCTCATCTTAACAGTCTTCAGTTTAGCACATTTCTTTGTAATGGGGACATTTCTTTGTAATTGTGGATTCTAGAATTACAGGGTTATCCTAAATCCATACACAACATCTAGGTGGATATTGGTGGCCTCCCACCTATTCGAACTGGCTTATTTTGGAAGTTTTTATGTCAGTACATCTTTCTGTACTTTCAGTGCCATTTTGGGGCTCTAAACAGTGTTTTCTTGGATTACCACAGTCAAATTATAGATGGAGTCAGATTTTGATGGCATAATGCGTAGTTCTCAAAAATACTTAACCCAACTGGCCCACATGACTTTTGGCGCTTCATCTCCTAGGGTTAGGTTCTTGGATGTCTAGGTTTTTGGAATTCATGTTTATCATAAAAATGCCTTCAGAGCCTCATTGTAATCATTTTCTGGTGAATGAGCATAGCCGTCACATCTCTTCTCAAAGATAAAGTTGCCACCATTCTAGTGAGTCTTGCACTCTGTATTTTTACAGTCTCTGTACATTTCTTTCATTAATAAAAATCATGTATTGGTGTATCTCTCTGTTTCTGGGAATTTTTATGAGTATTTCATTGTAATATCTCTGCTTTCATTTCATTCGAAAAATAATCCAGATCAGTGGTATCAGAGCAGGCTGCTCTTGATTGTTTTTTAGTGCATGTCCCCAACGAGGTATGAGTATAAAAAGTTGGGTCTTGATCTTATCTCTCTCAAGGAAAATCACTCTCGCACGCCCAAAAAACCCTCTATGGTGGAAGATTATGTTAACATGTTTCTTGAGTAAGATATTGCGCGATAAAGGGGCGAAATGAAGGAGAATTTTTCTCACATCCTTCAACAACTGTCGATAACATGTGCATATTCATCAAGCGACCACTTTGGAGGAACCTCTCCCTTCAAGGTACAAGTTAATTTTGATATTCATGTATTTGAAGGTCAGATAGATGCGAATGCCTTAGAAAAATGGTTAAATCTGTGAGAAGGATATTTATTTGTTCACATTTTTTATAACATGGAAAATATCACCTTCACACTTCTCAAGGCTCTCCCCCATGTCAAACATTGGTGGGAAACTTACTGGGAGAAAAGTTCCACAAAGGAATCTAGAATATATGGGGTCGAGCCCACTTGGAACTTTTTTGTGGATGGAGTCAAGGAAAAATACTACCATGTTGATAACTATGAAGACCAGTACATGAGATAGACCACACTGCGGAAAGAGAAGAGACAAATAGTTATGGAGTTCACAAATACTTTCCATACCTTGCACACCAAGCTGGGTATCAAAGACTCTGAGCGACATCTGGTTCTGAAATACCATGGGGCTCTGCATAGGTACATCCAAACCAAAATGAATTTTATAAACATCTCATCATTGGGAGCTACCTATTGATATGTTGTCAAAATCGAGAAAAAATTTAGGCACCAGAAAAAATGGGAGTTCGGGTCTACAAATTCTCAACAACCAAGCATGGTAAAGACAACCCTAACCAACAGTCTCCAGACAACCAGTCCAAGACACGTGACAATAAGGGTAAGGAAAAGATGAAGAATGACACTGGGAAGTGGTGTGACTTCCACAAAAGACCCTGACACAACACCGATAAATGTCACTCAAAACAGTCATTGGTGGCTGAGGTCAAAGACAAGGAGTCGAACCCTGATTCAGAATCTAATCCAGAAAATATTGAAAACATAAATATCATCGACGCAAACCCTACTGTTATTGTCACGACCACAACAATTCAACCAAAAGAGCCAGTAGATACTGAAGAGGGGGACCAACTCTTCCATTCACAGATGTGGTGAAGGGGACCCTGTTGCATTTCATTGTTGATAGCGACAACCAGAAGAACCTCATCTCAGGTGAGGTTGTCAAACAATTGGGGTTTTTTACAACACCACACCCATAGACATACAAGATGAGATGGATTCACCAGGGATGAGATCTTTGTGTCAGCTAACAGTGTCGCTTGTCTTATGGCATCCAACCCTTCAAGGATGAGGTAGTGTGCGATGCTTCCCCTCTTGATGTCTGCGATGTTGTTTTGGGCCAACCATATATGTGGAAATGTCATGTTGTTTATGAGTCTCGTCCCCGTAGTGTCATTATTACTCTTGGGGGTCATCTCTATAGGATACCATAGGTAGTTCCGACTATTGTTCCTCCAAAACAATTCCACGAGGTAATCTCTCATACTGCAAAATTCATCCTCTTCACAGTTTGTTCCAAGGATGCACAGAAGGCCACTACAATCACTGCAAACTCAACACTTTCTATCCAGCAGAAGCAGATTTCAAAAGAGAAAGAAGATAGTGTTTCTTCACATACTATGGTTCCTACACAATGCCCCATCAATCCCAAAGACAACAGGTTGCTGGAACATATTCAACCCTGCCAACAACATGCTTGTGACAGCCTTCCACAAACCAATCAACGTAACTTCTTCAAAAAGGCACGCAACTCACCAAGATTAAGATTCAAAAAAAAAATCCCCTCTTCCCCAGGCATTCAACGCAATGGATACCATTGCTTTCTAAGAGGGGAGGATTGATCTAGGTGGATATTGGTGCCCACCCACTTGTTCAAAATTCCAACTAGCTCATCTTAACAATCTTCAGTTCAACGTGTTTCTCTATAATAGGGACATTTCTTTATAATTTTGGATTCTGCAATTACAGGGATATCCTAAATCCCTATACAGCATCCAGGTGGATATTGGTGTCCATCCACCTATCCCAACTGGCTTATTTTGGAATTTCATGTCAGTACATCTTTTTGTACTTCCAGGGCCTTTTTGGGGCTCTAAACAATGTTTTCTTGGCTTACCATAATCAAATTGTAGAAAAAGGTTATATTTTGATGGCATAATGCGTAGTTCTCAAAAATACATTTCCAACGGGCTATCACACACCTAAAACGGAGATCATATGCAAAAGTTACGACCTCGGGAAGTTAATGTATTAACTTACCCCAACGAGGCTCACATGACTTTTGGAACTTCATCTCATAGGGTTAGGTTTTTGGATGTCTAGGGTTTTGGCATTCATGTTTATCATAAAAAGGCCTTCAGAGCCTCATTGTAATCATCCTCTAGTGAATGAGCGTAGTTGTCACATCTCTTCTCAGAGATAAAGCTACCACCATTCTAGCGAGTCTTGCACTCTGTATTTTTACAGTCTTTGTACATTTATTTCATTAATAGAAATCATGTATTGTTGTATCTCTTTGTTTCTGGAAATTTTTATGAGTATTTCATTGTAATATCTCTTCTTTCATTTCGTTTGGAAATAATCTGGATCACAAGGGGATCTCGTCCCCTTGAGTCGCCATTCTTAACCCCTAGATTTTCACCCTTGAAAATCTTGTAGGTTAAGAGTTGCCATGCACTATTTTGGTTGAAATTCTTAGATTCTCCCAAAGTTTAGCACTTGTGTTGAGAAAAGAGGTTATCAGAGGCAGGTATATGATTGGTACATGGTTATTTTGTTCAGAGGTAGAGTTAGCTTAGTTTCCCATGCATTTTGAGAGAGATGTCTACATACAACATATGTTGGTACTTTTTAGTAGACACGTTTTGAGTGGGTCCCTTGGCAGTTTGGAGTAGTTTTGGGCATACAGGGATGGGCCTTGCATGATTCTAGACCCGATAGCATTTTTTCAAGCCACATGCAAGAACTTTCTATTTTTAGCAGTTTGAGTTCCAGGCCCCAGAGTCATATTTTGAGCACATATTATTGATCTTTAAGACATTATGAGTCTTTTGGACCTTTTTCGGGATGATTTGGCATAGATTTCTATTTTTAGCAAGTTGAGCACAAGGGCTCGCATGTCGATTCTGATTGTGGATTTGGATTCCTTGCGGAAAATTGAATCCAATGAGTATAAAGTCATGGACATGTAGACAACTTTATATTTTTAATAGTGTCTATTTTTAGCAGTAGACACATGATGATGGTCTCATAGTCATTAAGAGAATTTGTGGAGAGTTTGGGTCAATTTCAACAAGTTTCAAATTTCTGGGATCGGATGGTTATTTTTGAAAATTTTTGTTTTTAGCAGTCATCGTCATCTTCAGTAGTGACAACTGGCAAGCTCATATTTCAACATGTGGAAGAGTATCAGGATGATGTGGCATCTACATGGAATCATGGACCAAGGGTGCATTTTCCAAGGATTATGTATTAAATGAGAATTAATTAAGCTAAAGAAGTGGCGCATGGGTGAGGTGGGATTGTCTAGAGAAATTTTAGTCACTCAAGGCTAATTTTTCTCACTCTAGTCCTCTCACTTTCCATATTCTCAATTTTCATACAACCAGTTTCTAAAAATTCTCCCTAAAGTGCTTTTAAACGCAAAATTCCTAAATTTTAGGAAATCCCTAAAAAATAGGGTGAATTTCCCTTTAACTCATAGCTCCTTCATCCCTTGGCCAAATTTAGCAATCTAACATGTGTTGGAAAGATAAAATTATCCTCCATGCACTGTCACTCATAACTCACCCGTCCGCATTACTCACTCACACTTATTCTCTCATGCACATTAATTCCTATTTTATCACTCACACTTATTCCCTCGTGCTTATTAACTCTTATTTCATTCACACTCCTTTCCTATATATTGAATGGTATTCATTGGTTATTGGTTGGTTCTTAGCAGCAACAACAAAGTGTTTCATTCTCATTATTATTTTTCTCTCTCTTAATCTAGTGACTCATTCTTTGAGCAAAGTGATCATTGTATCGGTTGTAGACTTTCCTATTGTGGTCTAGCCAACCCTCTTGCAAGCCTATTCAATAAAGAAATTAAGAGTTTGTTCTCTAACATTTTTCTTGTCAGTAAATGTGAACTTTGAAATATGATTTGCCATGATTATGAACTATTCATGGTGATTTTATTGGTCTCTTGAGTAGTTTTATGTTCTATGTCCATTCCATAATCATTGCACTAACCCTTTGGGAACCCTCCAAGCAAAAGAACCATATTTTCCTCATCATTTTGGACTGTTTAACACATTGTCCAAGACAATCAACTTGTTGATTTTTTGTTTCAAAACAGAAAATCAGTCGTAAAGCTCAGTAGCAAGGTGCCCAAGGTGCCTAGGGACTCCCCCCTAAGGCTAGCAAGCACTAACCCAAATGGAGAGGGATTTGGTTAGTGACAATTTGGGCCACTGCTCCTTCAATTAGCCAAATTTTTACCACTGTCCTAACATATTTATTAGATCAAATTGGAGGGTAGAAATTTTTCTTGAGAAAAATTCTATCTTTTCTCCTAAGTGGATTACTCGGGCACATGAGCAAAAGTTTGTCTTTACTCCTATGTTCTCTTATGTGGATCAGATTTATAGATTGGAGTCCTTCTCCACCTATCTGAGATCCCTTGATGATTTCCCCGCCTCCTTCCATTGCTCAGCAAGCCACCCAATAAAATTTCTTGTTGCCTAGACTCCATTTCCCACTGCTCAAACCTGTTTATCTCCCCTAGTTGTTGAAACTTCCCTTGTATTGACATGTACGGACTTGTATGCACCTCTCACCACTAGATCCCACATATGTACGTGACTGCCCTTAAATAGACCTGTGTATGTACACAATTTTTCATTATGTGACCCTTTGTACACCTGCAAAAACCCTTGTTTTGCCTTAGTATTGTTTTTTTCCAAAATTCAATCCTTTGATTTGCACCTGTTGGTTATGGATCTGAGATCTGGCTTCCCCTCAGAGCATGTGCTATGATACCATGTGCTCTTTGTCAAAGGTGGAATCAAAATGATACCGTGTGCTCTTCTATTGTGCTATTTACGAGCTAAGAAAACATGAGGAATCAAAATTTGTGTAGACCTAATAAAGCTAAATTATTCATGTATGCATGATCCATTTTCAACACCTTTTACATATGACGTAATAGATAATGTAGTGGGGTAGGAGGCCTACTCTTTCAGATCTTTCAAAGATGGTTTCCTAGGATATCACCAGATCAAGATTACATAGAAAGACAGATATAAGACTACTTTTGCAATAGAGTGGGGAAGCTACTAGTACACAGTGATGCCTTTTGGGATGAAGAATGAACCTACAATTTTCTCAAGAGTAGTGGTCACAATGTTTAAAGAATTTATTCATAAGTTCCTTAAAGTTTATTTAGATGATTGGACTATGTTTAGTCTCTTGAAGAATCACACAGAAGTACTAAAATTAATCTTGGATAGGTGTAGATAATTTTAGATTTCATTGAACTCGAAGAAATGTATTTTATATGCGTTGCTTGGAATAAGTTACCTTAAACCTGTGATTTAGCTCGTCCCAATCCATGGTTTCTCTGTGCATTTCTAGTTCCAAGTACCAATTCTTGGGGATGGTATCCAATGTATGTATGAACTTATGTGTCCATTCCTTCTTCAATATTGAACTCCATATCTTTTTGCACTACACAATATGATATGTTGGGTCACTTTCTCCTGTATATTTCTGTGCAATATACTCAACCTCGGTACCAAATCTAACTTGCATCAATCTTCTACAATCTTTTCAGTCTTATATTCCTTCTTTATGTGCAGCCCACCACTTGTTTGGAGTGGATTTCAACGCAACATCTAATGCCAACAATATTTGTTGTTTGGGTATATTCAATTCAAACGCATGTACAAAATATTCTATGTTAGTTAAACCATCATACTTGGGAGGGTCGCATAATTTCATTCCAATCTAGTGCAATGATCGATTCATGCAGGCACACCGTCTGGTTGATACTTCATGCATCCTTTGTTGCCAATGTTCTGGTCCTTCTTCTGAATATGATGCACATAAGATAATTCTTCCATCTATAGTCGGATTAACGTAGTCATCCATTCACGCAGTCATATTATATAGGTTAGCAATTTCATTCCCTTTAGTTGGTTTGATATACCTCTTTCCTTCTGTCGGATCCAATGGTGCAGTAGCCTTCAAGTCCCATACTTCAAATATCATTTCCCTTTTCTTCATGTTATCACACAAGTTGTAGGTTGGGCAAATCCTGCCCCAACCACAAAAGCAAGTGTTATAACAATGGGACACTACACCCAATGTCACCTCAATATAGGTCCCGCACTTGGAGGGTGACTAAGGTCACTCCTGGGAGGCGATCCCAAAGACCCTAGCAGAAAAGGTAAGAGAAAGGGAAGGAATATGGAAATTCCCCTAGAGGTCAGAAAACTAAGTGGAAGAGGAGGGGAAGGAAAATGACTTGAAGACCAAGGAAATCTTCCCCAAAAGAATCGTTCTTTGTCGGATGATTATACTTACCCGAGACACAATGGAAAACCACTTGCAAATAAATTTGTTAGATGGATAAACAAGTTAATATTGGTGTCCCTATTATGTAGCAGTTATATTAGTGACAAAAGATATCTAAATCGTCATATAAAAGAACAAGGTTAACTAACACTATCATCAATGAAAATAACAACCGATTATGAACTAAATATAGCACCTCGATATTGAGTAAAGATGGTTGTCACAAAAGTAAATTTATGCAGCAGTATATCAGCCTTATGGCTATATCATTCAATGAACTAAAAAAACAAGTCTAATCATCAAAAAGCGCCAAAATCTAGCCCAACAGATGCACCTAGGTTAGTAGGTTAAACAAGCAAAGTTAGAGGGTTAGTCTAGGGTTACTTTGTGAGATATTAACGGTTAGGGTTAGAATTTTCTGTAGCCTAATGGTTGTAGGAAACACATTAGTACAACAATAAGAATTTTTAGGAGAAAGAGGACGCCCTAAGGGAGGAAGAATCCCCAAGGCATCAAGATCATTATCGAAAAGAGAGAGATTTAAAACTTGAAGAATTTGCGTTTACCAAGGCAACAATTTGTTTTTCCAATGTAACAAGTAAATGATTAGTGCCTTTAAAAAAGGGTTTAATAGAGTCAAGCAAGGAAAGAGCTAGAGGTACTACCTCCTTGGGGGTGTAAATCCTATTACTCCCCAAGGCAAGTATCTCTAGCTAGGGTTTAAGCTAAGAGGGTGTATGCCCTTATACTTCTCTTAGAAAACCCTTATTTAAACCAATAACAAGTAAGCATAAAATGATGGAAACTATGGTGGGGGTGTGTGCCCTTATACTTCCCACCAAGCTTTATCAAAATGATATTGACTTGAATAACAATGATAGCATAATACAAAAAGGCTTACCAATTCAAGGAAAAAGCTAAGACAAACCATCATAAAATCTAGAAAAATCCTTCCAAGGCTAGCGCATCACTTTCATCAACCAATAATCCAAGAACTAGCCATAAACAAGAGAATAAGAGAGAAAACTAGCCAAAGAGAGCAAAAATTTCAGACCAAGTACTTCTCACAAGAGGGAGATTTGTATTCTAATGAGATCTTATGATCTCTTATTTATACAAAATGTCACTAAGGTGACTTGTTCACATATTTAGGGGTAAACCACAAGACTAGGGGTCAAAAACCCTAATCTTGCCCCCTTTACAAAGTAATTAATTCAAAATTCACTTTTGCACATAAAAAAAATGCTAATCTAGAAGGGCGTCACCCGCTTAGGGGATGTTTTGGAATTTGGAGCAAGTCGTTATTGTAGGAGGAGGGTGGCTAGCCTTACCAAATCCACATGTCAAGTATCCAAGTTGCTTCCTTCATGGTCAAAGATAATTTCTCCTCAAAACATCCAAGTGCCAATGCATGTCACCTCACCATGAAGCTCTAACCCCCCATAGGTGATGTCATGCCTCTAGATGTGATGGTTTTCCTCTCCTAGGTAAAATGTTTGGCATGTGGGGGGCTAGGATACAATGTCCAAGTAATCTTTAAGGCCTTCCAAGTTTGATCTTTCTCATACGTCATGTGGGCCCTTGGAATCCACCTATGGGCTTCAAGCCCCATGGAAGCCCAAGTTAGGCTTGTTCTTCCAAAACTGTCCACCAACTAGATCACGCAAAGACAAATAAGAATTCCCTCCAAGGATCTCAAGTCATAATATCATGATAAGTGAATCCAATCAATCAATGAGACACCTAATTTGCTCATTTCGTATGATTATTTCCAAGGTTTTCCTCTGTAAAAGAAAGTATGCATTTGGGTCTTCTGAATATTGCGTAGCACCCTCACCCTAGAGGATGTGCAGTCTTATTTATTTTACCATAGCTTGGATGTTATGGGTGGCCTTTGTGCTTTATCCTGTTGTCTGTTGAAGGTAAAGAATTGGGTTTTTTTTTTCACACAACCCATGTTTCAAACCCTACACCTATATGCTTGTTCCAAACCTCTTCTCCTCTTCCAATACACAGGTGAATGAATAAAAGAAAATCCATTTTCGAAGTTTTGTTGAATTATTGGACACACAGTCAGTTTTTTGATTATTGTGTTGTATCCTTACTGCATATCGACACTTTCGAAATCTCACAGTCATTTCATGTTTTCCTTGCCACTGTTTTAAAAACGTGACGAAGCTCTATGTATTTTATTACAGTCACTCTGGGAATTAAGTATTTGGCTTTGCTTGCAGCCATGCCTTGAGGCCTATGTCTATTTTTCAGTCCTAAACCTTGTTTTCTCGTCTGAATATGTAGACACACGAATATTATAGACCTAGTTTCAAAGTATTCTCCAAATATTCAACCCGACAGTTGAAAAGATTGAGGTCGCCCACAAATTTATGGCTTGTTTGTTTTTGGGTCTACGAGGTGGTTTGAATGATTTTTTAGTTTAAAAGAATTGTTATGGAAGCAATGCTCACCAGAATCGCAGGTGGTTTTCAATCCTGGTTTGTTTGCAACTATTATTGAAAGTTGTGATGTGAATATGATGCAACGGAAAGAGGATAGCACTATGTTTCTCTTCCTCTCATGATGTTTGAGACACTTTGTATAATTATGACAGCTAAATTGTTTTATAAACAATCTCCTACAAAAAATTATGATAGTTTAAAAGGAGAAATGAAATTCGTTTCTTTTTATATAATCATATTAATTCCACTTGAGTTTTATATTGCACAATTTAAAAGGATTGTTGTAGATCTTGTGTGTGAAGTTTTAAGGAGTGTTATCGCACAAACAAATTTGGTGAAAGTTTTGGATGGAAAATAGTGGATATTTAAATGATTTTATAGATATTGGCAATGTTAATTTTAAATGTTATTTATTGTAACATAACAGTAATCTTTTTTTTTTTCCATTCATTGTTTCATTTTCCGTTCATTATACGCCTGCCACCTTCCCAATAACATTTATCCACCCCCTGTTTTGTTATCTTGAGTATAATTTTTAATGAAAAAAGATTCAAAAGGATTGGATAATAATTCTGTATTGGAAATTGTGACATGGAGATATTGTTTTGGAAGAAAATGACTATGTGTTGCTTGAGCAGTATTCATTGTTGATTCTCGTCCATGCTACCATTTTTCATTCATTATAAAACCCCTCATATTCCCAATGACCTTATCATTCCCCGTTCAATTGTAGTTAATTACTAAATTGGATTTGGAAAAATTATGTTAATGGATGGATTGCATATGCTTATGTTTGTGAATGATAGAGCCAACATCTTGCTTTTATTTAGGTAGAGTATTAGCGAATGGATTGTTAAAAAATTTCATATTCTGATTGAAATATTGCTTCAGGATGATTTTCTTTAGCAGGGGAAGCAATGGTAGAGGTGTAAACAAAAGTAGAAGAAACAATTGGCAAAGAGGCCATAGAAGGCCACGATTATCAATACATTTTGACGTTGATCCACAAGAACTAAATCAGCTTTTCCAAACTGGGTTTTTCAATCTAGTTGGCCAAGGAATTTTGCAACCGAAGCCTGAAAGGCCTCTTTTCCAACCACACCAAAATTTATATGGTATCTGTGTTCCCCCTCATGTTTCTATGCAGCCAAAACCACCTACCAATGATGGTTGGCAAGAGATTGTCCACCAACCTATTGCACATCATAATGGGTGGCCTATAGTATCGTTGCCATTGCCCCCTCTTTCAATGTCATTTAATCCAAATTCCCAAGCTAATCGCATTGTTTCACCAGCCCAGTCTTCACATGCAAGCAAAAGGCTTAAAACCACTATGCCCAAACCAAAGATTGATAAAGGGAAAAATTTGGCCAATTCCCCTGACTCTTCCGAAAATTCATCTGAATCAGTATCCTCCCATATAACCTCAAGGATAATTGCTCCCATGTCATCAACGAAATCCATCCTTAAGGTTCCAATCAGCCTAAAGTTGTTATAGAAGGAAAAACAACAGGAAGATCAAAAGAGAGTAGTAGTGAAAAGAGGCAAACCGTCTCTCATAGCAAATATGGTTTTTAATGTTGTTAATGCTATTTTCTTTTGAGGATAGTTTTTTATTGATATGACATAAATTTGGACAACAAATACACATTTAGACAGAGTTTTTGAACAACATGGATATAATGTTATTTTTGGATATAGTCATGTTTTTTTTTTTTTTTTTTTAAATATTTGACTATCAATAGGAGGATGGGAGTTACAAGGCGGATGTTTGAATTAAATCTTTGGGGTATTATACTTCATGTTTTGATGATTATTAAATAAATGAAAATTGGAGTGGCAAAGGGTACCACCTATTTAGTTATTATTTAAATAGACCCTTGTCTATATATATATTATTATTTATTTCTCTCAACTAACTAGTTAAGCTAATTAATCTTAACAAAAGAAAAGTAGTTGAACTACCATAACTTATTAAGAAAGAATAAAATCTCAATCAATTGAAGAGACAAAGGAGGAGAGAACAAAAGAGGAACTTCTGATATAAGTTCTGCTCTATACTTGTGAGATAATTATTTTCTTCATTCATTCTGAGTTTACTAGAAAGCTAAACCATATTGATGACAACATGGTCTTATTGAAGGTAGCAGGATTCAAAACCGAATCATATCTTTTAGCAACTTGTTTCTAAAGGTTATGATCTTTATTGGTAGTCTGTGTGTTTTTGTTTGTTTATGGATTAGATTTCATAACTGATAAGGGATATTTTTCATAGTCAAGTGACAACACTTTTATGGCAAGCTGATCCAGATCTTTAGCTTCAGTTTCTTTTGTTGTTAGAGTTTTTTTGTATGGTGTCCATCGGAGACTCCTAAATCTGACTTTGGTCCCACCCTCACAGGGGTTTGTAAAGAGAATTTTTCTTTGTATCTCAGAATGAAATTAATATAAAAATAAGATTTTTTATTTCAGTTTCACATGCATATCTTAATGACATTGTTCATATATTACTTTTATTCTCATATCTTTTCCTGTACACACTTATGTATATCTCTAATTCTTTTCTTTTTTACATTTACATATAACGTATAAAATCAACCTTAGTCCTTAGTACATATTACCTATGGATTAAGAGGTTGTTTTGAATTAAAGGCTATAAACATCGGGTAACATTCCCAACTATATTACCTTAGCCTAGAAAGATCTAAAACTGCTTGAGTAAGGTTCTTCATACCTTTTCCTCAACATGGTGTCAAACGTAGGAGGTGCTTGCACCACTTTCTGATATTTCCTTCGATATTCTACCCTGAACTTTCTCATGGTTTCAGGTCGATTCTCATACAGATGCCTCCTCAGGTTACCACACGTACATCAACTTCTGACCTTTGTGTGGCTCAGCAATCACCATGTCACAGTGCCCCTTCTTCTATTTTCATTTTTCCAATAAGTCTACACAATATTCAATGACATGGTCTGCACTATGGCAATGTCCATGGATTTCACATGGATTGGTACATAATCGTGAAAAGTGGCCTATCTCGCCATAGTTAAAATAGGTAGGAGGTATTCCTCCTCCATTGTATCCTCTTCCTCTTTTTCTTCCAAATCCTTCTCACTGGCCTCCTTGGTAGGCTCCTCTGTTGAAGCATCAAGGGTCTCCACCCTTCTGTTCTTCTTGGAACTGAAAAACATGTACAATGTGCTCCTTCCTTAGTTTCAATGATCGACAGTTGTTCACATCATGGCCCATGGATTTGAAAATTTCACAAAATGGAGTGTGCAAAGTTTTCTAATATTTTTGTAGTGTTGGGAAATAGGGAGGTATATGACCCATTTTTCTACAAAGCTCTCACCACTCGATATGTGGTCTTGTTGGAAACAGATTAGGCACACCCTTTGCTATGTAGCTTCCTAGTGCAGGAAACTCATTTCTATGGTGACCTTCTGTGCAACATAGGGTACACCATACATTCTCACACAGCACCTTAGCCTTCACCATATCTTGCAATTGCATGGTAAGGTTTTCAATCTAATATCATACCTATGCAAACCCTATCAACGTCTCACCACCTCCTATTGTAGACTCTAAGTGCATTGCAATTTCCACAGCGTCTGCTTGGGTCGTTACCTTCCATTGGGTGAGTGAGACTTGAATTTGTGGTAGGAGTCCAACAATAAACCATTCTCTATGTTGGATATCTTGGATATGAAATGTCAATCTGTCCAAAAGAATATTGAACCATTGGTTATAATCCCACACGGTTTCTCAAGCTTGTTGCTTAATTTCCTTGATCTTGGTTATACATTGTGATTCTGGCTTAGGCTTATGAAATTCCCTAAGTAGATCTCTCTTTATCTTTGTTAGGGACCTTGCTTGTCCCACCAGTGCAGGAGCCTTGTACTTCATGTACCATGTCACAGCTCTGCCTTTGAATGTGATCTCTAGCTACACAATATTGGATGCCTCATTTGTGACTCTTTTCATAGACCATATAGCTTCACATCTAGACCAATGTTGTTTTGCATCATCTCTTCATGTCCCATGAAATGTGGGAAGTCTGAGGGTTGAATCATGGTTTTCCATACTCGATCTAGAAATGCGTCTTCCTGGCCGACTATTAGTTGTTGTTAATATTGATGCTCTTCCCTACAAAGTTTCATTGACTTTGACTTCTACTTCTTTTATATTCCTCTCTTTCTTTTAAGCATTAATCTTCTACTTCTCTCATCTCTACACTTTCTTTGGTTCCTTCTGCTTGATGAAAAATGCACAAGGGGCGTGGTTCAAAGAGGGGATTCCTCCATACTCTTTCATATTATTCAGTTGGGGATCCAAAATAGCTCCCTATCTCTAGTCATGACACCTTCCCATAATCTTCAAGGTATTTTTTTCTTCTTGGAGGGCTCTATCGTTATCTTTTGTTGTGTTGGCATTATTCCTCTATGCCCCATCTTCCTCTAATGTGACGACATATGTTACTAGACAAGGGGATCTAACTTCATTTTCTTCGATTCTACTCCCACTACTTTTGATATCCTTTCTTGATACCTCTCTTCTAATGTCACATATCTTCGATGGCCTCTCCTCTTCTACGCTTCTCTCTAGCACATATATTTCTTATACACACCCTTCTGGTGTGGTTTTTATTCCCTTCATATTGGATCTGACTACTTGTTCATAACCCCTTTGATCTAGGTGGATATCGGTGGCCACCCACCTTTTCCAACTGACTCAAAACAGTGTTCTGGCAATTTTGGCAATTTCCTGTTTTTAGCAGTTTTTAACTTCTAGGGCCAGTTTGAGGGCCTAAATGATGTTTTTTCACGATCGGGAACCTCAATGATATCCAAAGGCTTTGATTGATCCCCCAAAATGAATCTCCTCATCAATACCTTTCCAACGATCTATTGTTTTCTCTAAACGGAGATCGTATGCAAAATTTACAACCCCAGGAAGTTAGTGTACTAACTTACCACAACGGGGCCCACATGACTTTTGGCGCTTCATCTCCTAGGGTTATGTTTTTGGATTTCTAGGGTTTTGGAATTCATATTTATTTTAAAAAGTCCTTTAGAGCCTCATTGTACTCAACTTCTTGCGAATGAGAGTAGCCATCACATCTCTTCTTAGAGATAAGCTGCCACCATTCTAGCAAGCTCGTTTTTAGTCTGCATTTTACAGTTTTCAGCATATTTATTATTTAATAGAAGTCAAGTTTTATTGTATCTCTGTTATTGTTCATTGTGTATCTGTGTTAACATTATAAATTTGTGGTTTCATTTTGTTCCACTCTTAAATCCGGATTAGTGGTATCAATCTTCATAGCACTATGTTCCTTGTCGTTTTTTTAATGCATGTCCCTGACGCGGTCAGGATATAGAGAGTTGGGTCTCGAGCTTGTTTCTCTTGAGGAAAACTGCTCTCGCACGCCCAAGAAACAGCCATGGCGAGTGAAAATAAATACTATGGGACAAGATATCCTTTCAAAATGTTGCTCGGGGAAGCCCTTAAGTGACATAGGAATGAGATGATGGAAAACTTCACACAAATCCTTCGACGACTGCCAACAAGCGACGCATCCACCTCAAGCGGAAGAACCACCCCCTTCAAGGTACAGATCAATTTTGATATTCCTATATTTTAATTTCAAATAGATGCAAATGTCGTAGATAAATGATTAAACCTTATAGAAGGGTATTTTTTTGTCAACAACTTTTTTTAAAGATAAAAGACTACATTTGCGCTCCTCAAGGTCGTCCCTCGTGTCAAAGATTGGTGGGAGACTTTCTGTGAGAAAAATGAAACAGAAAGATCCATATTATTTGTAGTTTAACTCACTTGGGATTCCTTCAGGGATGTTATTAGGGAACAATACTACCATGTTGGAATTTATAACGACTTGTATACAAGATGGACCACACTGCAGCAGGAAAGAGACCAAATAGTCCCAATGTTCACCAATGTATTCCATAACTTGTGCACCAAGATGGGTATCAAATATTTTGAGAGAATTATAGTTCTCAAGTACCGCATTGGTCTGCATAGATACATCCAGATAGAAATGGTTTTTTTAGACATCTCGTCCTTGGGCACGGCCTATCAATATGTCATCAAAATCGAGCAGAAGCTTAAAAAACAATGTGATAGTTTGGGTCTGAGAACCCCTCACAGTAAAAGCAAGGAAAGGTAATCCTTAACCCATAGAACAAAGGATAGAGAAAAGATGGGAAACCTCATGACAACCAGTCCCATCCATAAGAAAATAAGGACAATGGGAAGACGAAGAAAGATACCGAGAAGTGGTGCGACTTCCATAAGAGCCCCTAGCATAACATTATTGATTGTTGCTCAAAGAATTCATTAGTAGCTAAAGTAAAAGCCTCTGAATCAAATGAGGGTTCTGAATCTGAGTCAAAAACAGAGAAGAGGAGACAGATCATTGACATGGAACCTAGTGCCATTGTTGCAAGGAAGGCGAACACCTCTTTCATTCACAAATATGGGTGAAAGGCACTCCGTTGTACTTCATCGTTGAAAGTGGTAGCCAGAAGAACCTCATCTCAGCATATGTCATCAAGCGGCTAGCCCTGTCGTCAATGCTACACCCACAACCCTACACGATCATATGGCTCTATCAAGGAAACGATCTTCACGTCAGCCAACAGTGTCGCCTATCGTACGTCATCAAGCCATTCGAAGATGAGGTATTGTGTGATGTTTCTCCCCTTGATGTTTGTGATGTTCTTTTGGGCCATCCTTATTTATGGGAACATCATGTTGTCTATTAGTCTAGGCCTCGTTGTGTTATTATTACTTTGAACACAAAATTGTACAGGATACCCGAGGTAGTCCCACCTAGTGTTATTTCCTTGATCTCTTCCAAGCAATGCAGGAAGGTCATTTCTTATACTGGGAAGTTTGTCTTCTTTGTGATTCGCTCTTAGAGTGAGTGAAAGGTTGCAGCCACATCCATGGCCTCCATAGTTGACCTCTCCATGCAATAGAAGCAAGTGGATAAGGTTGTGGAAGAATACAAATACATCTTCTCATCACCTATTGGAGTACCTAGGCACTATCAGGTCAAGCATCCCATTGATCTGACCCCCGACGCACCACTACCAAATGGGAGAGTCTACGATCGCTCTATGCTAGAAAATGAGGAGATCAAGCATCAGATCCAAGAACTCCTCCATAAGGGGCACATCCAACCCAACTCATCACCTTGTGGAAGCCCAATCATGTTGGTGTAGAAGAAAGACAGGACCTGACGACTCTGCATTGATTACCGGGCCCTAAACAAAATCATAGTCAGGAACCGGTACTCGATTCCCTAAACCGATGATCTCCTTGATCATCTCAAGGGGGGGAAATACTTTAGTAAGATTGATCTAAAGTTTGTCTACCATCAAGTCCCAATAGAATAGAGAAATGTATGGAAAACTGCCTTCAAGTCAAAAGAAGGTCTTTTTGAATGGTTGGTCATGCCCTTCGGTTTAACGAATGCCCCAACAACTTCCATGAGATTGATGAACGATATCTTGTGGACTTTCACTAATTCTTTTGTGGTGGTGTATCTAGATGACATCCTCATCTACAACAAGACTTGGGCATAACACTTGCAGCATATTCAATAGGTTATGCACACTCTGCAACAACACAAGCTATATGCCAACTTAGAAAAATGCTCCTTCAGCATGGACAGGGTCCAGTGCCTAGGCTACATTGTTGATGTGCACGATGTGCATGTTGATCCATCCAAGATCCAAGTCATCTGTGACTGGCTAGCCCCAACCAAGTTCAGTGAGCTTCAGAGCTTCTTAGGCCTTGCCAATTTCTTTCGCAGGTTCATGTTGGGATTCTCTCATATTGCATGGGCTCTCAGTAAAATAACCAGAGGTGTTGGTAAGGAAACATTTATGTGGGGCCTGTTCCAACAGAGAGTGTTCGATGATCTGAAGCATCATTTGTGTTCAACACCAATGCTCTCATCACCTAACCTGCAACAACCCTTTGAGATCGAGACAGATGTTTTAGACTATGTTGTGGGTGCAGTCCTCACTCAGCACAACCACCATGTGGCCTATCATAGTGAGACACTATCATATGTCATTCGTAAGTACCCTACTTATGAAAAAGAAATGTACTCCATTGGGAAAGCCTTCCGCCAGTGGAGGAATTACATTCTCGGGAAGGAGACAATCATCCACATTGATCATAAGCCATTGTAGTTCATGCAGACACAAGGAAAATTGCAGAATGACCACTATCAGAAGTGATCCATATGTTTGCAACAGTTCCACCTCAACATCAAGTATAAAACATGAAGTACCAATCGAGTCATTGATTACATCAACCAACCTCTAGTCATGGTACTCACCACAGTTCTAGACTCTTACATCCATGAGACCTCTGGGTGGCCCCACCTCTATGAGACAAATCTTGAATTCGCCAATGCCTACCAGATGTTCGGCGCCAACACAACTGTCAATAATTCCCATATTCAGGATGGGTTGTTGTGTCATCTGGGCCATCTCTATGTTCTATCAAGTGAGAGAGCGAAGCTGATTTGGGAAGTCCGCTACAGTTGAGTGGTAGGACACTTTGGCATGGAAAAGGCAGTGGCAGTGTTGCAGCAACATTTCTACTAGACGAAACTTCGATAGTATGTCATTTTGTATATCCGTTCCTACACTGCATATGCTATTGCCAAATCGGCCATCAAGAAACAAGGAATGTACACTCCTCTACCTACTCATGCTATCTCAATGGAATACATGTCTAGCCTCCCTTCTGTTAAGAACACAAGGGGTTCTTAATGAACAACTTCACTCTGAATCCATAATAAATATATAATAATAATTGATTGTAAAAATATGATGTTGTTACAAGGATAGGGCCTGCCTAGATGATGGGACTGACTGATGATTGAATGGGTTAGAAGATAATGACTGACCCCGGGCCGGGACTGACTGATACTTGAGTGGGTTAGGCGACTCAGCCACTCATTAGGCCAGTTAGAATTCAGAGAAATGAATTGGAACCATCCACTCCTCAACGGGTTAGGTTAGGCCTGTAAGAATGCCCTCCTTCCATAGGGTATTTCCATGGGTCCTTACCTAGCGTAATCACTGCCTTTCCATCCCGATAGCCAGCAAGTAGATGGGAGTAAGGTATCGCCTCCTATCCCTTTTTATCCCGACAACGAAGTGGTGTCTCTGGATCCAAGGAACGGTTTCAGCGGCCGAACAGGGGGGACAGTGGGCGGCGGCTAATTTCTATATTTAAGGTGGGCGGGAGGAAGAACGATGGATCGGGCGGCAACGAGCGAATACACACGGGAGGAAGGGACGCGATGTCAAATTCTTTGAGGAGATATATATGACCTTTATGGTTTTTATGAAGAGTCATAACCTTTTATTACATTAATGTTTAATTTACTTTATTTATTGTAACATTTCCCTTCCCTTAAATTTTGCTTTGTCCTCAAAGAAATGGTAAGGAAGGATGTAACTGGTGAAAGTTCTATGACTCCCATGTTGTGTCTTCTTCGGGTAGATTTTTCCATTTAATCAGGTATTCCTTGATTACTCGAGAACGTAATCTCTTTTCTCGGGTGGCGATAATGGATTTAGGCTCTAAAATGATTCTTCCTTCCTCATCCAACACAAGAAGTATATTTTGTGCCTTTTGTTTTTCCCCAAGACTCTCTTTAGACATGATAAATGAAAAATGTTGTGGATACGACTTTTATCTAGTAAATCCAACAGGTAAGCTACATGACTAATTTTTCTATTTATTTGATATGGTCCATAAAATTTTGGTGCCAATTTATTCTTCCCGTGTTGTTTAAGGGACAACTATTTGTAAGGTTGAAGTCTCACAAATACCTAGTCTCCTACTTCAAACTCTCTTTCTATTTGTTTTCGGTCAGCTTGTTGCTTCATTTGATTCCTTGAAACTATTAAGTTTTCTTTGAGTAACTGAAGGATTTTTTGACTTTCGTCTAAATGGTCTTTTACTGATGCAAATTGTATGTGGCTAGTGGCCAACTCCTTCCATGATGGAGGTTTGTAACCATAAAGAGATTGGAATGGTGTCATTTTAGTTGATGTGTGATAAGTGGAATTATACCACCACTGAGCAAGGTACAACCATTGAAACCATTTGTTTTGTTTTTTAGAGATAAAACAATGAAGATAGGTTTATAAACATTTATTGACCATTTATGTTTGACCATCTGTTTGAGGGTGGTAAGCTGAGCTCATATTGAGAGAGGTTTTGATATGTTTGCAAAATTCTCTCCAAAAATTCCCTTTAAATTTGGCATCTCTATTTTTGTCGATAACCTTAGGGAAACCATGTAGTTTGTAAATATTCTTACAGAATATTTCAGCTATTTTTTCTGATGTATCTATTTTCCTTACTCCAATAAAGTGTGGATACTTCATTAGTCTGTCTACTGCTACTAATATTTTATCTTTTGCGTCGAATATGGGTAGTCCTTCCATGAAATCCATTGAAATTTCTTCCCATTTTTTATTGGTAATGTGTAACGGGTGGAGTAACCTATGGGTCGACACATTTTAATTCTTGTTCCTTTGAAAGAGATCACATTTGGCTACATATTTTCAAATATGTGTACTCATCCCTTTCCAAAAAAATGATCTCTGTGCATTATAGTATGTTTTGAAAAATCCTACATGACCTGCAACCAAGAAATCATGAGATTCTTGAAGAACCTTGGCTTTAAATATTGAGTTGGTATTTAAGTAGATTCTCCCTTTATACCATAAGTTGTGGTACTTCCATTCAAACTTAGGGTATTGATTTAAATTGTTGATTATAGAGAAAGTCTCTGGGTTTTTTGCATACTCGGTTCGAATTTCATCCAACCATTCTGAAATGGCTATTGATATTGCAAAAACTTGTGTTTCTTCATCTTTTAGTGATAGGGCATCAACCACAATGTTGTATTTTCCTCTTTTATGTAGAATTTCCATATAAAACATGGCAATTTTCTCTATCCACTTTTGTTCTTCGGTTGACAATGTTTTTTGTTGTAACAAGTACTGGAGACTGTTATGATCTGTGTGTATCAAGAACTTACTTCCCAATAGACATTGGTGTCATTTTGTTAATGCATGCATGATGGCAAACATTTCCTTTTTGTAAGTTGATTGTAAGCATTCTATTTTATTTAATTTCCTACTCTCAAAACCTATTGGGTGCCCATCTTGCATCAATATTGCTCCAATTTTGAAACCTGACGCATCACACTTGATGATGAAAGGTTTGGAGAAGTCAGATGTTTCTAACATCGGGGTTGTGGACATAATGTTTTTTAAGTTTTCAAAACATTTGTTTTCTTCCAAATCCCATTGGAAGGAGTTTTTATTAAGGAGATTTGTTAAGGGCGCGGTTAAATGAGCATAATTCTTGACGAATCTTCGATAGTATCCTACCAATCCTAGAAATCCTCTTAACTTGGATATGTTTTTGGGTTTAGGTCATTCTGTCATTGCCTTGATTTTCCTCCAGAAGAAATAACACTTGTCCCAAATGCTTCATATGATCCTCCCATGTTTTATTGTACACTAAGATATCATCGAAGAAAAATAATACATGTTTCCATAAGTATGGGTGAAATAATTCATTCATTGTCGCTTGGAAGGTGGCGGGGGTATTAGTTAGCCCAAAAGGCATCACCTTTAATTCGTAGTTTCCTTCGTGTGTCTAGAAGGCATTATTGGCTACATCTTCTAGTCTGACTCTAATCTGATAGTACCCAGATCTTAAATCAAGTTTTGAAAAATATCTTGCTCCATGAAGTTCATCCAACATTTTGTCAATAAATGGGATGGGAAATTTGTTTTTAAGTGTTATTTTGTTTGGCCCTCGGTAATCTATGCATAATCTGAAAGATCCATCTTTCTTTCGAACTAGAATTACTGGAGCTACATATGGACTTCTGCTTTTCGTGATGACACCACATTTTAATAGGTCTTGGACTAATCTTTCTATCTATGTTTTGTGGTGACGAGGGTATCTATATGGTCTAACCTTGATTGGGATTGATCATGGTTTAACTTCAATTATATGTTCAATTCTTCTTTGAGGCGGTAACTCCATGGGAAGGTATTGAAATACCTTCTTATATTTTTGAATTAGATATTGGACATCCGATGTTCTAGAGTCATTCTGTTCTGATTCATGTAATTCTATGTTGTGGCATTGGATGAAGTATATGGTTGCTCCTTTTCGGATCAGTTTTTCCATTTGTTGTGACGACACAACCTCTGTTTGTGGAGGTTGAAAACCATATAATTTATAACTTTTCCCTTGCCACTTGAATTGGATGAAATGTTCCTGGTGATTGACTGAATATGTGCCCAAGGTTTGTAACCATTGGACTCCCAAAACCACATTTACTCCTCCCAGATGGACAGTGTAGAGTTCTGATTCCAAATTGAAATATTGGATTTGGAATTTCACCTTAAGACATTTTTCGACATTTCCAACTTTTTGTCATCCGCAACCATTACTTTCATGTCTGGGACTGGATATACAAATAATTTGAGTTTCCTTTCAATCTTGATATCGAGGAAATTGTGGGTACTTCCAGTGTTGATTAGTACGGTGACATTGTCATTTTTTATATGTCCTTTTAATTTAAGAGTTTGTGGTTGGGTAATGCCTGTGATGGTTGCGAGCGATATTCTTGGTGTGTTGTCTTCTATGAGATCTGAAGTGTCATTTTGGAAATTTGTCATCTCTTCATTTATTGATTATGTTGAGTCTGATTCATCATCTTTTTCTGCTTCACAAGTGTACAATTTTTTTGAGTTATCTTTGATCTGGAACCTATGTCTTGAGTCCCATTTCTCTCCACATCATTTACATTTTCCTTCTTTTATCCTTTAGGACTCTAAATGTCTTCTTCTACATCCATGTAGATTGGGTGATATGTATTTTTCATTTCTTGTGAAATGAGGTACACTCCTTCTTGAGTAAACTTTGTTGAATCTTGACTGGCGTTCTAGTTTTTCTTCAATGGCTTTTGCCTTGTGTATTGCTATTTCTACCATAGTAACCTCATGTAATCTTAACTCGTCTTGGATATGTGGTTTGAGACCACCTATGTAAGACTGGAGTAATTGATCATCAGATAGCCCAATTAATCAGGTGGTGAGAACTTCCCATTGATGCGTAAATTCATCTATGTTGCCTTTTTGTTGTAATCTAGTGAGTTTTGAAAAAAAAATCTTTTTTCGAGATGCCCTGGAATCTTTAAAAAAAAACATTTTTGAAAGAATTTCAATTATATGACTGAATTATTCCTTTCCACCATAGATACCAATTGTATCTAGTGCCTTCGAGGTGCATGGATGCATATTTGAACTTTTCTTCATCAGTTGTAATAATATATATATGGAAATATTCTTCAGTTTTGTTAAACCAAGCCACACATTGGTTATTGCCTCCATTGTATTTTGATAGTTCAATTTTGGCTTTGGGAGGATAAATTATTAAGGGTTGATGTTCTGATATAGGTTGGGAATTTGAATTGTAGGTAGGTGGTGGCGGCGGTGGTGGTGATGTGTTAGATGTGCTTGAGTCACTTGGTTGTGGTTGGGTGGCTTGTTGGTGCCCTTGGCCTTTCATTAAATTTAAAATCTCATTAAGCTTTTCTTCCTGATGGTGTGTCATCAAAACCAGACTTTGTTGCAAATCGTCATTTATTTCTCGTTTAAAGTTTCCCAAACCTCATTGTAGGTTAACCCCGAGTTCTTGAAAAATATTTTCTTTAAGATCTTGTTTTAGACTATCCATGCCTTTTCGTAATTCGATTATGACTTCCATTGAAGTTTTTTCTTTAAGATTATGGGTCAACTCTTGTTTGAGTGCCTCATTGTTGAGCCTTATTTCTTCTAGTAACTCCTCGTGAGTTTTTTGTATTGGCTTTTCAAGTGATTTCCTAATGCTTTTACATTCCTGGTCTATTTTTTCCACTTTAGTTTTTAATTCCGACATCTTTCTCGTGTTTGGGGGTGAGTATTTTCCTATAATTTTGACTTTGCTTGGAATATCCCCTTTTAATTATTTTAATTAAATA
>ML825062.1:71178-88280 GCA_009831015.1 Picea engelmannii | reverse complement strand
ACAGTCTCTGTACATTTCTTTGATTAATAGAAATCATGTATTACTGTATATCTGTGTTTATGGTTGCATCTTTGATACATTTATGTTATATTATTGAATATCTGCAATATCTCTGTGCATTTCTTTATTATATCTCCGCTCTCATTTTGTGCCGAAAATAATCCGGATCATACACCCAATGTTCAATCTGGACCTCCTACGGCCTTATTTTCCACCATTATTGGATACCTCAAAGATAGAAGAAAAGTTGAAACCAATAGAGATCAACCCTGACTGCATGGAATAGGAGTCCACTAATCATATTGTGGACACACAGTTCAATGGCACTCACTAGCAGAGGATCCAACTTTATATAGTTGTCAAAGTAGGGCAGCTCCTGCACCAAGGCAAGTGGCTCACCTGAGGCCAAATTCAACAAAAATGTCCTCATCTGATGGGGGCACTCAATGCAATGGAGACAATTTATTTCTAAGAAGGGAGGATTGATCCAGGTGGATATCATTGGCCACCCACCTTTTCCAACTGGCTCAAAGCAATTTTTTGGCAATTTTGGCAATTTACTATTTTTAGCAGTTTTTAACTTCTGGGGCCAATTTGAGGTCCTAAATGACATTTTTTCATGATATGGCACCTCAATGATGGCCAAAGGATTTTATTGATCCCCATAAATGAATCTCCTCATCAATACCTTTCAAACGAGCTATCGTGCGCCCTAAACGAAGATTGTATGCAAAAGTTATGACCCCAGGAAGTTAATGTACTAACTTACCCCAATGGGGCCCACATGACTATTGGAATTTCATCTCTTAGGGTTAGGTTTTTGGATGTCTAGGGTTTTGGAATTTATATTTATTGTAAAAATTCCTTCAAATCTTCATTGTACTCATATTCTTGCGAATGAGCATAGCCGTCACATCTCTTCTCAGAGATAAGTTGCCACAATTCTAGCAAGCTTGTTTTCAATATGCATTTTACAGTTTTCAACATATTTCTTATTTAATAGAAGTCAAGTTTTACTGTATCTCTGTTATTTTTCACTATGTCTTTGTGTTAACATTATAAATCTATGGTTTCATTTCATTCTGCTCATAAATCTGGATCACCCTTGCTTTCTTTTCTTTGCTTCTCTTCTTGGCTCGCCTCCTTATCCCAACGCTTCTTATGTATCTCTCGGTTCTTTTTCTCCTTTTCTCTTCTAGATCCATTCTCTTCTCACCTCATTTCATCTTTTTTGGATCCCTTCTATTTGGATCCACTCTTTCTTTCATCTTTTATTTCACCCCTTTTTTTTATTCCCCCCCCCACTCCACGCAGGGGGGTTTACGCGGCCATCATATCAGGCTCCATGTGCATCAACCCCTTTTCCACGAACAACATCTTAATCCACAGAGGTGTTTCTTCCAATATTATCCTTCTAGGGTCGATTGCAAACTTTCTTTTAGCACTTCTGAAGGATTCGTTGCACTCAATGGTAAACTCGACAATATACCCTTCATTAACTCAGTCGAACGAGAAATCAATGACTCGGGCCCACTTATTATACATATATTTTAATCTATTTACCACATCTTGGTCCCAAACCATTGATTCTTGGGCTCTCCATACATAATTAATTTTTTTGTCTCTTTATCCACTCATGTAATAAACAAGGAAAATTAGCAAAGAAAATTTCATGCAGATTTATATAATGTACCTTTGTTTCCATTACTCGAGGTTGATCTACATATTATTGGTTTCTCATCACCCAAACTCGTCTTCCTTCTTAGAGAGTCGGTATTGTATCTCCTCCCTTGAGGGTTTCCACATCATGTCCTTCCTTCAACATGTAGAACAAAACCTTCAAGTCCCAACAATGGAACCAATTGTTGGCTCGTGGGGTTTCAAGCCCAGGGTTTAGAAATAAATAAATTAGTAAATAAATGATCAATTCATAACACTTTTAGATTGGCCACGTGAGTACAAAGGGGGTGATGCCCCCTCCGCACCCACACAGCCCAAATTTTTTCAATTTTTTTTAATTATTAAATTTTAATTTTTAAAATTTAGGATGTTTATTTTTTTGAACTTAGTTTTTTTTCTTTTTTTTTGAATTTTATATTTTTGATTTGTTTTTAATCAGTTTAGTTTTATGTTTTTAATTTTTTTTAATGTTTTTTTTTAATATTATATTTAAAAAAAAATTAAATTGTATTTCAGTTTTTTTTTTAATTTAATTTTTTTATTTTAAATTTTATTTTGGATTGTTTTTTTAATTTTTTACAAAAAAAAAAATTGTCTTTTCAAGGCCTTTTTTTAGCTTTTTGTGTTTTAAATTTTATATTTTAAGGGTCATTTTTTTCCCCCCCAAAAAATAGATTTTACTCTTTTTTTGCTTCATTTTTTTTTAAAAACTTATTAAAAATTTGCAATTTGCTCCTATACAATCATAAAGTCCTAGAGGTGTATATTAATTGGCGATAAAGTGCACTTTTAAAGAACTCCTTATGACATTGCTGGTTAGAACCTTGCAAATTTGTGTGTACCACATGTGAGATCGCATGGGTACACCTAGAGGTTGTAGTGTTAGCGGTCGGAATCAACCCTGTGTCACACAAGTACGAGCCTTACCAGTTGTCGGTTTCGTCAAATACAAAAAATAAAAATAATACTTTTAGATTTAGGAGTTTATTTTCAGTGTCGTATTTGTGGTGGTGCTAGTGGTCAAGGCCACATTTTAATTAGGTCATAGTTTTAACTCAAAAAAAGAGTGGTGCTACTGGTAACATCTCTTTTCGATTCAAGTATCAATTTCTAGGTTCTGTCCATAATGTCAAGGTCGTGATTTGAAATAACTTGCAATTTTAACCACCTCCCTCAAAAATGGTAATACTAGTAGCACCACTTTTTGATTTGGGGGTTGATTTTTGTCTTTTTTATCCAAAATATGATATTTTTGGGTTAGATTTCTCGTTTTGAGGTCACGGTTCTTGTTAAGTTGGTAACTTTGTTAAGATTACTGGACAAAATAATATAGAACATATATACATTCATACCATAACTCTTCAGATGCAGATAAAAAGGTGCTTCATACTTTATTCAATAATCACAAAGGCATTTCGATACATTTCAATACATAGAGGTCAAATCCTGGTCATGATGCATTCACAAAAAAATAGGGACAATCCATGCTCTAAGATCTCCTTTCTTCTTTTATTCCCACACATAATATCTATGAAAATAATAATAATTAATACAATGTCAAATTGGTGTTGTAACTCATATACTACTAACAACAACTCTCTCTTAATGGAAAAAAACCCAACCCTATAATGGTGTGTCAAAACCTTGAAAATCCAAGTATGAAAACTTGGGGACTTCTTGTGGAGAGGCATGGTGGGAAAAAGGAGAGACATGCCCTAAGTGGGAAACCCTGGATAACATGCCAAGCATAGGAAGGGGCCAGTGTTGAAGTAGAAAGTATAGCACAAAGAGCCTCAAGTAAGAGGGAATAAGCATGAGAGGAGATAGATCTTGAATCAAAAGAGGGATGTAAGGATCACCCTAAGGTAAATCCAATTACAAAGGGTCAAAAAGGCTCCAAGGAAAGAGAGACTTAGCAGTGTACATGTAATACGAGGAGGTCTAAGCATAGGGATAATCTTGGCCACTCACCACTCATCATAGTTAAAGCATGATAAGGAATGTTCATAGTCTAAGTATGAAGTGTTAAGAGGTACCATGTTGATTCATTTAGTCAAGTAGTTTTGACTATTTGGTGGCACATCACCCCAACCTTGGTTTGGGGAAATGTTAACCTGTGACTCCTATACAATCATAAATTCCTAATACACCACCTTTATAAATTTCACATTCTAGGATACAATTTTTATCCTAAGTGTGTTTCTAGATCCTACTTTGTCTCTTCCTACCTTATATCCTAATGAGGTGTCAATGTGAGAGAAAATGAGGTGGTTTCATTCATGTATTATATATTTGTATCATTGAAATGAATACATAATACATGAGATGGATTGAGGCCTTTTCCACCAAGTTCATGTATCTTGCCTTGTCTCATGTTCTATTTCCTATCATAGTATCAAAGCTCCTTTAGTCTTAAGGGTCTGATAAATCTTTTGTGGTAGTCATCCATGAGAGGTTCAACCTTTGTATTCCATTGCATGAGATGATGGTGATAAGATGTGCATGGAGAAAAATGAACAATCAATTATGTGAAGAAGCCACATTGCCTACATACAGGTTATAATTATTTTGATTTCTTGTTGATTAATTGGTCATTGTTTTCTTGTGTATTTTGAAAAATTATACTTTGATATCTCTTAGTGAAGGAGAAAATTGAAGAATAGAATGTTTAGATCTCTATCAAAGTTGTAGATATTCTTGATTTGTAAAGACATATAGATCTAGTTCAGCCTAGATTTCTTCAAAAAAAGGATTGGATTTCTTCAAATAAAGGAACGTCTTCAAGCATATTTGGAAAAATTATTATAGATCTGAAATTCTTGAACAAAAATGTCTCATTATGCTCCCAATCATCCATTGTGCCTATGAAGCGGGTTCTCAATCTACATATATCCCTTGTCAAGATTGTGTCAAGGTCGTTGAAAATTGAAGTGAAGTGTTTAGATCAAACAATTTCCTAGACAAATCGACTAGTGACCATTGCTTTATCTCATTCCATTCCTTGGTCACTAGTCGCTTTATATCATGCTTTGGAGCTGAAAATGCTCGTAAGACTTGTCTAAACTCTATTAGCATCCAATGAATTGCCATTGTTACTGACCATTTTGGTTCTGGAAGCAGTGGAAGGTGAGGGACATGAGTCGATCTGATAGTTAAGCCAAGAACAAATAGAAAGCGACTAAGAATGCACAAGTGCTAAGAGGTTTTGTTTTCTATGCACGGTTGAATTTGTTCACAGATCTGTACATGATGTAGATCTCTCTATCTTGACCGAACACAACTATCGCAGTAGCAGTCACTTCACCTGCAGTCAAAATAGATCTATTTAAGATTAAATGCATGATTAGTGAGGGAGATTTATTACTGTCGCCTTTACACATGCCACACATTAGTTGGGAAAGAATGGCTTCATTGACCAACAAACTCCAAGTAGAAATGAAAATGAAACCCTATGGAAGCATTATGCTTCGTCGCTCACATGTAGGTTTTAACTCTTACAAAGATTTTTTTACCCTTAGACATCTTTGGGTTCTCCTTCTTGGACTGTCGTGCCACTTCTGGAATTGTGAAGCTTTGGATTCTATTGGAAATAGGTTGGGGAGGTTTCTTTATGTGGAGGAGGACTTGTTCGAGGATATGGATCGACAAGTGGTGAAACTGTATGTTGAGATTGATGTTTCGGCTGGCCTTTTTGATACTTTGGAGATCTCATGGAGGAACAAGGTTCAAAAGCAAAAACTTGATTATCTAGGTGTTCCATTTCGTTGTTCGGTCTGTCATAATGTTGGTCACTTAAAGGATGATTTCTCGGGTTGGTCGGAGGAGATTGAGTCATCGGAAGATTCAGTGGATGCATACTTGGAACCTGATGAATTGGATTCTTTGGGGTTCATTGCTGGATAGGAATTCACAAAGATTGAACTAGATGTCCCCTTTTTTAGTAAGTTGAAGGAGATTAACCTTGTCCTTTTCAATTCCTTATCTATATTTGAATTAGAGATGTTGAAAACATCACCTTTTTTAAATACATCTGGATCATTTAAAAATCTTTCGAGCGGGGAGGGTTTTGTGGGGGTTTCCTCGGACGAGGAGTTATCAACTGGTTCTCCCTTGGAGGGTTCTTTCACTAAGCCTTTGTTGTCATTCAGTATGTCGTCGGGGGTGGTTGGTGAGGCTTGTAGTCCGGGTGGGAAGATGTTGGAGGTTGCGGATGTATTAGGCGGGTCTGGGGGATCTGTTGGGACATGTGGGGTTTCTTCAGATTTGGATGGCATGGATTAGGGGGTAGGAGGCACGAGTCCAACTCATCCATCGGGGATTGAGGGTCTTGAAAAGTTGGGTGATAGTTGTTTGGGACTCATGTCTTTGGTGTTGGATATTGGTATGCCTTCGGATGATGTTATGCCATCCCTCATCCCCTCATATAAGGAGGTTGTGATGAAATATCACTCAAGGTTTATGAAAGTGGTACTCTGAAAGGTAAGGAAAAGGTTTTGGGGCAATTGTCTCTATCATCACCAGTCTTGATTAGCAAAGGTGCTACATTTGGGGGCCTGCTGAAGGATTTCTCCCCGGTTAAAACACATAGTTCTCGTAAAAAGGTGATGGATGGTGGATCCATTAAGTCTTTAGGTTTAAACTCTGAAAACTGGCCGCTTAGAGATATTGGCCTCTCTAGGGTGGATAGATGAGGATTTTATCCCTTAAAATCTGGGGAGTGGGGGGATACACAAAGTATGTCTCTCTCAAACGTTTGTTGGTGTTGGCTTGTCCTAATTTAGTGTTATTTCAAGAAACTATGGTTACGGCGAAGAAGTCTAGAAGGGTATTGGCTGGGTTGTTTCCTGGCTAGGAATGTTGCTCCTCTAACAATGTGGGTCATTTGGGCGGTCTATTATGTGCCTGGAATAAATGTGTTTTTGACCTGGCTCCTTTCCTTACTGATGCAGGTGTTCTTTTGGAAGGAACTTGCAAAGAGTTGGGTTTTCAGATTAAAATACTAAACTGCTATGCTCCCTATGTTGAGTGTCAACCTTTCTGGGAAAATATTTGCAACTCTAGTTTATTGTTAGATACTGATCTAATTATTAGTGGGCACCTGAACCTATATCTGCATGACAGGGAGGTTTGGGGGTCGGCTGCCAATGTGGACCCATTGGCGAAGTACTTCCGTGATCTGTTTTGTTCGGCTGGGTTGATTGACTTCTGGGAGGGTGATGTCGTTCCTACTTGGCATAATGGCAGGAAACATCAGGCATAGGTGGGGAAGAGGATTGACCGATTTCTTGTGGTTGAAACTCTTCTTAACGTATTTCTAAGGCGTTGATCATGGGTAGAGGAATTTTCCATATCTAATCACCAACCTGTCATGATGGAAGTGGTGAGATCATCACAAAAGATATCTTTCCCTTTTAAATTCAATTCAGCATGGCTGGGAGTGTCGAGTTTTGATAAGTTGGTTACTGAGTTCTGGTTGGGCGATCATGGAGAGGAGTCTCTGTACCCTATGCAAAGGTTGGTGGAGAAGCTCAAGTGGCTAAAATATTTGGTTATTGTGTGGGAAAGAGATCAAAAGTTGATGAACTGTGACACTTTGTTGCAGATTGAGATTGAATTGAAAAGGATTTATGGAAAGTTAAATCACTCGGTGTGGGATATTGCTGACAGAGAAGGTATTTTGTTTCTAGAAGATAAGAGAAAGGGTATGCTTTTAATAGAGGAGAAGACGTGGAGTCAGAAAAATCACGCCACGTGGCTGGAGCTGGGTGATTCAAATACTTCTTTTTTTCATAAAGTTGTTGAGCATAGGCAGAATAGGAACTCTATATGGGAGATAATGATTGTTCTGGGACTGTGGTAAATACTCAGAAAGAGTTGGAAGTGGTTGTGATGGATTACTATAAGGGGATTTTTGTTGATGGGGGGGAGAATGTTATTCTTGAGCAGTTGGAGATTGTAAAACTCTTCCCTTGAATGTTTTTATAGGCGGACTTGGAGGAGGTGGGAGCGTCGGTCACTTTGAAAGAGGTAAAGGAATTGATGGAGAAATTTTCTAAGGACAAGAGTCTAGGTCCATATGGATGGACAGTTGAACTTTATTTGCACTTTTTTGATATTATGGGACAGGATATCCTGGATGTTGTGGAGGAATCTCGGGTGTCATCTTCGGTGTGTGGTGGCCTAAATGCTACCTTCTTAGCTTTGATCTCAAAAGGTGATCGGTCGGATAACTTTGAAGACTTCAGGCCAATTGCTCTTTGTAATTTGATTTATAAAGTTATTATGAAAATTATTGCTAATAAGCTTAAAACTTTTTTCTCTAAGGCTTTTACAACAAATCAATTTGGATTCTTAAAGGGGAGGCAGATTATGGATGCGGTTGGATTGGCACAAGAAGCATTGCATAGCATGAAGATTAAGAAGAAAAAGGTTGTGGTATTAAAGCTTGACCTCAAGAAAGCATATGACTGTGTCAAGTGGGATTTTCTGCGGCTAGTGCTCCTACAAATTGGCTTAAGTATTCACTTGGTAAACTGGATTATAGGGTGTGTTTCATCTTCATCCTTTGTTGTTTTAATAAATGGTAGTCCGAATAAATTTTTCAAGAGTTCGAGAGGGTTGCACCAAGGTTTCCCTATGTCACCATTGCTTTTTATTTTGCTGATGGAGGGTCTTAATTTGGCCCTGCATAAAGAAGCAGGGGAAGGTTTGAACATTGGAATTGGTGTAGACCAGATAACAAAGTTGATTCATATTCTTATTGTAGATGATGAGCTTATATTAAACACTAGAAATTTTGAGGAATGGAAAGCCATACAAAAGATCTTGTTGTTGTTTTTTTGTGCGGTGTGACTCCAAATAAATACTCAGAAATCTGCTTTGTACTGGAATAGGTTGGATGATCATGGGGTTACTCTCTTCAAGGATTTGTTGGGTTACAACAACTTCTCGGTTTCTGGAGGGATGAAGTACCTGGGGGTGTACATAAAGCCTGATAGTTATCTTGTGAATGACTAGAGGTGGCTTATTGCTAAAGTTGAGAAGCGCATTTCTCATAAGACCAATAGGTGGTTGACTTTGGGTGGGCACCTTGTTCTGGCTAAGTCGGTCCTAGATGTTGTTCCTGTTTATTGGATGGCCTTGTTTTTCTTTCCGGTTGGTATTCTGGATTCCCTTCGTAAACATGTTTTCTATTTTATCTAGACTAGAGAAAAATCCTCTGAGGGGGCTCACCTTTTCTCTTGGGAAACATTGTCTAAACCTTTTCATTATGGTGGTTGGGGACTAAAGCATTTACCTACCTTTAACTTATCATTGGTGTAAAAGTATCTATGGCGAGCTCTTTTTAATCAGGGTTTATGGAGTGTGGTGTTACGCAGAAAATATCTAAAGGGGCTTGAGGTGCACCTATGGGTCAGGATCTTTGATGGGTGGCCTAGAAGAGCCTCTTTCATCTGGTGAAGCTTGATGAGAGCATTTCCTGTACTCGAAGATTATCTAGCTTGGACACCAAGTAGGGGCTCTGTGATAAGGCTTGGAGTTGATGGGATCAGGGGGCTTGGGGATGCAACCTTTCTTTCAAATGGACTGATAAAACTGTTACAAAAAAATGGCTTCATTATCTATTTCAAGTCTATGATAGGGGCAGAAATGAGCAGGATCACCATTGGTTTAATGCGGTGAGGATTGGAATTTGGGATGAGTATACCTGGGAATGGAACGATTTTATACAGGCATTAGGCAATGCTGAGATTTTTTTGTTAGATGCTCCTGATCGTCTATGTTGGTCTTGGAATGGTGCCTCTGGTGAAATGACGGTAAAGAAGCTTATAATGCATATGCGTCGAAAAAGTGGAATAAGGTGGATAGATGGTGGGATGTGATGCTTTGGAAGCTTAATATGCCTCTAAAATTGAAAGGTTTTGCATGGTTAATGTTGTCGAACAAAATTCTCACATGGGACAATTTGTGTAAACGCGGTTTTAATGGGTCGGGACTCTGTGTCCTCTGCTATCAGAACGTGGAAAGTGTTCAGCATATCATGAATGACTGTGCATTTACCTGTATTATCTGGCACCGTGTTATGAAGCATTATGGTATTGCTTTCAATTGGCAGGGATTTGGACTTAATTCGGGCATCGGGCAATGGATGTTCCTATACCTGGCTTACAAAAGCATTCCCTTTTGGATTTGTTGGCAAATTTGGCTATATAGGAACATAATGATTTTTGAGATGAAAAGCAGATCCATGGATTGGATGGTCTCCATAATTTTTTCAAACAGTGGGGATGGCACTACTCTAAAGAAAAAGATCAAAATTATCAAACAACCCCTTTTCTATGCCTCCAGGATCAGGGGTTTTTTTTATGGTGCTTCACAGCGGCGGGGATTGGATTGTGGAGCTGGTGGTTTAGTGCAATTCTCTGATGATATAAAGGTTAAGTGGTAGTTGAGGATTGGACGAGGCTCAAATTCAAAAGGTGAGTTGATTGGACTATGGGTTATTCTTTTTCTGGCATACAGGGTTGGGCTTCAAAGCATTCATATGTTGGGTGATTCAAGAGTTATATTAGACTGATTCAAAGGTGTGGTTGATATAAATATTGCGGGGATTTCCTAGTGGATGAGGATAATTAGACACTTGGCTACACATTTCTCAGTGATCTATGCGGACCATGTCTATAGGGAGCACAATATGGTGGCAGACCAATTATCAAAGGAAGCGCTGAGTTCATCTGATGGCTTACGTATCTGGTGGGAAATAAGGGAGGGCCAGAGGGGCCCCTCCTATGCCTGCAAGCTTTATTAATTTTTGTTTTTTTTGGATCTTTGATGCATGATCCTAGAAGTTTAGTGTATTATTTTGAAAACAGTGGATATCTAATTTTTGCGGGAGGATTTTGTCTTTTCAGGAATGTATTGTAGATGTAGCCTAGTATGGTTTAAACATGTGACTATTCGAGAGATAGCGAATGTTTTGTAGATTTGTGAAAAGTTGTAATAGGAGATGAGACGTTTTATACATTAATATATAAAGGATTTTTTTCAGTTTGAAAAAAAAAAACACAGCCCTAAGAGGTATCGGTATTTTACTATTTTACAAAAAGTAAAAGATCCATAACGAAAAAAAAATTAAAAAAAATGTTCCTTATGGATTGTTAAAAGTTGAAAAATGTTTTTTAATTGAGTCAATGAAGTGATCAAGTAAGACAAACATTGTAATTATGTTTATTGGCCAACGAGGAGCTTCACATTGTGTATCATGGGTGTGTATTAGTCATTAATTTTCTCAAAAGCACTTTGAGAAAGCCTTTATCTGTTTTTCAAGAAAGAGCTTATCTCTTGATTGAAAAAGAGTGGTAATCATTTTTGTAATTTGTCTAGAAGGAGAGGGAGATTTAAGTCTTTGATTGTAATTTGAAAATATTTGAAGCTTAAATTTTCATTGAAAATAAAATTGCTCTTTAGTGCTAAGAGCTAATTGTATTTAGGTGTTGTCATAAGAAGGATACCATAATAAAATTGAGGTATTTTGCTCCATGTCCTAGATCCGCGTAAAATTTGAATAAGGAGATCTTAGGTACACCTTGTATAGTGTGTGATGGTGAATTTTTCATGGAGGATTATGTTATTCTATGTCTAGTTTTCACATAATCATACTTGCAATTCATCATTTAACGCAACACACATAGAGTTCAAGCAAAATTAATATTGTCCAAGCATAATCAAGAACATATGATCACGCATCTGCAAAGAACATTCAAGCATTCAAGTTGTCAATGACATTAGCATTCCACAACAAATCTACATCAACATTAGTTTTAGTTTACATCAATTCATCCTCAAAATCAACATTGAGTATTTACAATAGTTTTTGTGTAAGTTTCAAATCAAATCAAAGTTGAACTGCATTACAATTTACAGGTGCATTCTCAGTTGAACTCGACACCCAAAATTGATTAAGTCATTATATTATTGAGTCCACATTGAAATAGTTGAATCAAAGTTGACAAGGTTGAGTGGTTGAAACTCAAACAATTGTAAAAATCACAAGTTGGGGTGCATTTTTTATAGTATCTAACACCCTCGTCTTGCTGGAAACAAAAAATCAAGCGAGCATGAGAAACAAGTGCAAGCAAGCAAGTTCAAATGAGCGAGTTGCAAGAAGGTCTTGTTTGTTGTTGATTATATTGTAATCTAGACCTACCTACACAAGGAGGAATCATTTAGTTCTTTCAAATGGAGCGAAGTATCAAATTATTAGAGTTATTGAACACTCTAATAATCACCACTGAAGAGAACACAATCATACTGCACAAATAAACTCTTTAATTTGTTCTAACTTGTTTGCAAGTTTTACAAGCCAAAGTAGAATTGCTTCAAACTCAGTCACAAATTATTCATGATGAACTCCAATGAAATATTTTTCAACTTTATGAACTAGTACTTGTTCAGAACAACCTCTCTATGATGATGATGATGATGATGATGATGGTGATGGTGGTGGTTTTGATCAACAATCCACTCATGAGTAACTTAGCGAGACAACTTCAATTGTAGAAGAAGATGAATTTGTTGGATTACTAAGAAGGGGGGTGAATCAATAATAGATATTTTTAATCCTTTTAACCACAATATATAAGTGTTGTTTATCTTTATGATCAATATACCATTATCATTCAACAAGAGCAAAGTAAATAAACCATGAACAATGAACAATCATACACATACACAGTACACCATTATTTTTACGTGGAAACCCAATGCGGGAGAAAACCATGCAATGGTTTTTCTTATATGTCTTTAAGAATTACATTCATTAGAAGCACCAGCTTCCTTTGTTTTCCAACTGCGCTCCAACCCCCTATATTTTCAGGCTACAAACTAAAGGAAGCTCCAAATCCCCAATTCTCTGGCTACAACTAGAAGGAGGTTACAACGCCCTATGTTCTTCGGCTACAACTGAAAGGTGGCTACAATCACCTATCATTTCCTCGTCCAACCACCCTGAAATATAAGGGAAATTATGAAAACACTACCACATTATCATTGTGAGATATACCATTGTAAACATGTACCATCTTGTGCCAACAACCTGTAACCAACTTGTACCAATAGCCTATAATCAATATTGTACCAGAAGTCAGTCTGTACCAACAAATACGAATAGATATGCGACCTGTATATGTCACATCTCGTGTATGTATGCACCCTGTCTATACTACATCCTGCGTATGTACGTGGCATGTCTATACTGCGGCCTGCATACGCCTTCATAAAGCTAGAGTTTTCTCATTTTCTAAAACTCAGACACTTTGTTGCCTCTGTCAAATCAACCTGCAACCTGTCACTATGTCCAATCTGTAGTTGTGCCCTATCCATACATCATCATATATATCCCTTAATCAAGTGCATCTATGTCTCTCTAGTCATATTCCATACATGTGTATACAATCATGATTAAGTGTAATAACCCTCACATGGAATAGACATCAAACCCTCACTGATATGCAGCCTCAAACTTCACAACCAAAAAAATTCTCAACCATGTACCACAAAATACAAGATATGCCTCAACACTAACAAGATGTACCAATGATAAATATATTTTATACCAGCACTGTATTTCTCTAGATATGACTTATACAGTAAGTGTCATACAACCAATAGCCTCTCTAGGGAAAAACCTCAAACCCCCATAACCATATCTCATGTAGACAATAATATCCAACTACTCATAAAAATAAGACATACCTTTTGAACTTGTAGATAGATCTGTTGTATTTGATCACTATAGACCTTCCTAGGAGCTTGCTTTCAGACTATGAGAACCTGACACCCTCAACAACTCAAGATTTTGTGGATTTTTAAACTATACACGCCCTTTTATACTGTCGGCCAACGTACATATGTGACCTCTTCCACTACAACCTGCGTACAACTAAAAAAACTAGGGTTTTTTTAGTATTTCTACAACTCCAAAACTTTCATCGTCAACCCTTCTTACTTCCTCAGACTTGTGTAACTTCAGATGTATCAATGAGTACCTACAATAAACCTTACACAATAATAGATATTCAATGTGCTCAATAAGTGCTAATAGGAGACCCTTGCTCTCTTATTTATACTCTCTAAGTAGCTTCCTCTAGGGGTTAACTTCTAACCAACTTATCCCAACTTCCTTATTTTAGGGCTAACCTGTTGGGTATGTGGTATATTCTTTCCACGACTAGCTATAGAGTCTGCTACGTTGTGTCGGGTGCATGGGGGGGTTTAAGGTGGGGCCATCATGCCCCCCCTTCAGGGGTTGCAAGGGGTTATAGCCCCCTTGCGCGGGGGTTCGGGGGTAGTGCCCCCAAGAAATTTGGTTTTTACCTCGAGAAATGTGTCCCATTTTTTGCCTTGTTTTTCATGTCGCCTCGATTTCCATGTCCATTGCTGGGCGGTTTTTCGACACATGGTTTTTGTCGATGGTTTTCTATTTCTGGTTAAGGAATTAGGGTTGTTGACTAATCCAGGTTATTGAGTTAGAGTTTTGGATGTCGTTGGCTCCTATATGTATATTGTATTGTAAACAATGTATCGCAATGAATGAATATAGAATATGTTGGTTTTCCCGGTTTGGGTTCCAAGGGAAAAATCTTTGTGTAATGTGTGTATTTTCCATTGTATATTTTATGTTCTTTTACTAAAAATATGTTTGTAGTAAATATTGTACAAGGTTAAAATCTACATAACCCACTTCTAACTATTTGTACACTTATAACCACTTTATCCACAAATAGTAAACTCTTCACTTCTAGTTGCAACTAATTTAATTTTAATTATTTTCTTATTGCAACAACTTAACCCATGATTAACTCCTAGTTTCACCCACTTTGACTAGCCAACTTCTTCTAGGGGTTTCTAGAATAATTTGATTTCTTTGACCTTCTAGGGGCTTCTAGATAACTCAAGAGGGTTCTCCAACTTCACAAGGTCATAACTCTCTAACCGTGAGGAGTTATGTGATGTTCCACATATCACTGGAAATGGCATGACATGTACTATCTATCTAGAACAATATTACCTACAAATACATTGATATTCACACCTTTATACCTCAAACAATCTTGAGTCCCTTAACCATATTGTTGGGGCTACTAGAATTTGCTACCATACTTGATTCAAGGGTTGACATCAATGAAAACCAACCCAATTAATCAACAATATCCCCCTTTGTCATTGATGGAAACACTTTGATGCAACACTGAAGTCATATCACTCACGCTCCCCTTATGACCATCGCTCCCCTTGGAAAAATGCCTATGTGCTCTCTCTCCAAGCATCTAACTCTCTGTCTATGCATCTAAGAAAAATATCCCCCTTTAATATCAATGGAAAAGGCAACTTTTCGTCAGGGTTGCTCCCCCCAACTGAACTTTCCTTGGGGTTGCTCCCCTTAACTAAATGCTCCCTGAAACTGCTCCCCCATACTAAATTGTCCTTTTTATGGTGCTTCCTTGTGTAAATCTAAGACATATAATAATAGCATTCAAAATTCATTATGGGGTAGAAACTATGCAAAGTTTATGACGAAGATACTCAAACGCTTCCCTTAGAAGAGATTTTGTAAAAAATTATGCAATATGTTATTTGGTGCCAACATACTCAACTCGAATGTTCTTCTCTACAACTTGTTCACATATAAAATGATACTTGATTGGAATGTGCTTCATCTTGGAGTGCATCATTGGATTCTTTGAGATACTAATGGTGCTTGTATTATCACAATATATTGGAATTGGGCTCATCATACTCAACATGTATATATGCCAAAGTTTGTTTCATCCATAGAACATGTGTACAACATGTTGTTGTTGCAATATACTCTACTTCGGCTATAGACAATGATAATGATGTATGTTTCTTGCTTAGCCAAGATACCAAACACTCACCCAAGTAGAATGTTGCTCCACTTGTACTTCTTCAGTCATCAATGTAACCTGCCCAATTTGCATCTGTGTAGGAAACAAGTGATAGATATTTACCTTTTGGATACCATAATCCAAACTCTTTGTACCCTTGATATAGTTGAATATCCTCTTTACTGCTAGAACATGTGATTCTTTTGGTGTCGCTTCAAATCGTGCCACATGTTCAACTGTTTGCATTACATCTGGTCTAGACGTTACACATAAAGTAAGTTGCCAATTATTGACATGTACTGCATCTGGTTTGTATACTTTGAATCATCATCTTTACTTAGCTTACAACTTGTCTGCATAGGAGTATTGATTGGTTTACAATCTTCCATTCCGAACCTCTTTAGCATTTCTCTGATATACTTGGTTTGGGAAATAAAAAGCCTTGGTTGCTTTGACATATCTAAAGACCCAAAAAGAAGGATAATTCTCCAAGTAATGACATTTCAAATTCATTCTACATATCCTTTGAAAATTTCTATCTCATCATGTCATCATCACTTCCAAAAATAATATCATAAACATAAACCTCAATTAACAAAATACTATTTTGATTTACCTTGATGTAGAGGTTGTTGTCTGCATTTCCTTTCCTAAACCCTTGTTGTTGTAAGTATCTGCCCAGTCTAGAATACCATGCTCTGGGATCATATTTGAGACCATACAAGGCCTTCTTCAACCTGCAAACATAATATTCATTCTCTGACAATTGAAATCCTTCTAGTTGCTCAATGTAGACTTCTTCTTTTATATCCCCATTTATGAAGGTTGATTTCATGTATATCTGATACACTTTAATATTCTTGGAGTATGCATAAGTGATCCAGGTGGATATCGGGGGCCACCCACCTTTTCCAAATGGCTCAAAACAGTTTTCTGGCCATTTTGGCAATTTACTATTTTTAGCAGGTTTTAACTTACGAGGCCATTTTGAGGGCCTAAATGAAGTTTTTTCGAGATCGGGGTTCTCAATGATAGCTGAAGGCATAATTGAGCCTCCAAAATGAATCTCCTCGGCGATACCTATCCAAAAACCTAACCCTAGGAGATGAAGCGCCAAAAGTATTATTTTCGGCACGAAATGAGAGCGGAGATATAATAAAGAAATGCACAAAGATATCATGTATATCCAGTAATATAACAGAAATATATCAGAGATGCAACCATAAACACAGAGATACAGTAATACACGATTTCTATTAATGAAAGAAATGTACAGAGACTGTAAAAATACAGAGTGAAAGACTCGCTAGAATGGTGGCAGCTTATCTCTGAGAAGAGATGTGGTGGCTACTCGCATTCGCAAGAACATGGATACAATGAGGCTCTGGAGGCCTTTTTACAATAATCGGGAATTCCAAAAGTCCTATACATCCAAAAACCTAACCCTAGGAGATGAAGCGCCAAAAGTCATGTGGGCCCCGTTTGGGTAAGTTGGTGCATCAACTTCCCGGGGTC
>ML825062.1:57531-70071 GCA_009831015.1 Picea engelmannii | reverse complement strand
AACATCACAGACATCCAGTGGGGCAACATCACATAATACCTCATCCTTGAAGGGTTGGATTCCGTATGACAATCGACACTACTGGCTGACACGAAGATCTCGTCCTTGGCGAAGCCACCCAATGTTGTATGGTTGCGGGTGTGGTGTTGTTGACAATCCCAACTGTTTGACGACCTCTGCTGAGATGAGGTTCTTCTGGCTTCCGCTATCAACAATAAAATGCAGTGGGGTCCCCTTCACCCACATCTATGAATGAAAAAGGTGCTCCCCCTCTTCTAAATCTGTTGGTTCTTCTGGTTGAATTGTTGCGGTCGCGACAATAGCAGTGGGGTCTGTGTCGATGATCTATCTTTTACCAATATTTTCAGAATCAGATTCTGAATCAGGTTTCGGCTCATTGTCTTTGATCTCGGCCACCAATGACTGTTTTGAGTGACATTCATCCATGTTGTGCGAGGGGCTTTTGTGTAAATCGCACCATTTTCCGGTGTCCTTCTTTGTCTTCCCGTGACCCTTCTTTTCCTGTGGCTTGGACTGGTTTTCGGGAGACTGTTTGTTAGGGTTGTCTTTGTCATACTTTGGTTGTTGTGAATTTGCAGACCCAAAATCCCATTTGTTCTGGTGCTTAAAACCTAACCCTAGGAGATGAAGTGCCAAAAGTCATGTGGGCCCCGTTTGGGTAAGTTGGTGCATCAACTTCCCGGGGTCATAACTTTTGCATACGATCTCCGTTTTAGGCGTGTGATAGCTCGTTGGAAAGGTATCGCCGAGGAGATTCATTTTGGGGGATCAATCATGCCTTTGGATATCATTGAGAACCTCGATCTTGAAAAAACTTCATTTAGGCCCTCAAAATGGCCCCATAAGTTAAAACCTGCTAAAAATAGTAAATTTCCAAAATGGCCAGAAAACTGTTTTGAGCCATTTGGAAAAGGTGGGTGGCCCCCGATATCCACCTAGATCAATAAGCTAGGATCAATTTGATTGTTTTCATTCTGGAAAATGGGGAAAACGTCTCTTCAAAGTTAATACCTTCAACCTGAGCATATCCTTTACATACCAATCTAGTTTTGTTCCTAGTAACTTGACCATCTTCATTCAATTTGTTTCTGAAGACCCACTTTGTGCCGATCAAATTCTTGTACCTTGGCCTTGGAACCAATTCTCAAGTGTCATTCTTCTCTATCTGATCCAATTCTTTATCCATGTATTTTATCCAGAGTTCATCCTTTCTAGCTTCTTCAAAGTTTCTTGGTTCAATCGAGGATAAGAGTGTTAGATGTAGTTGTTCTGGTGAACGAAGTCTTCTTATAGTCTCAACTCTTGCATCTTTGTTTCCAGTAATCTGATGGATGATTCTTATGTATTCATTTTCTAGGTGTCTTTGGACATACTTCATCTAACTGGTCTGCTTTATCTTCCCCTTCTGCTACTTCTTCATCCTTTGCGTCTTCTTCATGAACCTGTTCCATTGAATCATTTTCTTCTTCCTTTATTTTCCGTCCACTTGTCTCATCAATCGTCACATTGATGCTTTCCACAACTTTGTTGAGTCTTAGATTGAAACATTTGTATGCTTTCCTTGTGCTCAAGTACCCAACAAGTATGCCTTTGTCCACACGAGAACCGAACTTTACCATTCTTCCATCTTCTCTTTTGACATAGAATTTGCTTCCAAAAAATTTGAATTACTTCACATTCGTTGGTCTTCCTTTACATAGCTTGTAGGTATTTTTATCACTGTTATTTCTTATCATTACTTTGTTTTGAATGTCAATTTTTTTATGCACTGCATGTGCCCAAAAGACAACTATCTACTTGGAATCCATTAACATAGTTCGAGCCATTTCCTGTATTGTCATGTTCTTCCTTTCGACAACTCCATTCTGTTGTGGTGTCCTAGAAACAAATAATTTCCTTTTTATCCCATGCTTGCTACAGAAATCCATAAATTCCTTTGAAGTAAACTCACCTCCATTATCAGATCTCAAACATTTGATTTTTGAATTCATTTCAGTTTCAACCATTTCCTTGTATATCATGAATTTCTCGAATGCTTATGACTTCTTCCTGAGAAAAAAAACTACAGTCATCCATGTATAATCATCAACCAATAACATAAAATATTGCTCACCTTTTAAACCCTTCATTTTAGTTGGTCTAACTAGATCAGTATGTACAATTTCTGGTGGACTTGTTGTGGAGTATTCCTTTGATTTGAACTTGGTATTTTTTTTCTTTCCTTGTTGGCAATGCTTGCATAAGGTGTTGGTTGGCTTCGTGATCTGGGGCCTTTTTCTGAATGCTTCATCTTTGCTAACTTTGACAAGGTTATCAAAGTTTATGTGACTCATTCTTATGTTCCATAGCCAAACTTCATATTCCTTTCCTAGACAACATTTTTCATTTCCAATTTCACTTAATACATATATGTTGCTTGAAGTTCTTACAGTTGTTACAACCAATTTGCATAAACCTGATTTTCTTATCTCTCACTTTTGTGAATCAAACACAATGTTGTGACCTTGGTCACACATTTGACTTACACTTAGAATATTATGTTTCATATCTTCCATTAGTAGAACATTTTCTACCTTGGTATCCTTGTTTCCAATTCTGACTGTGCCTCTTCCAATGATTCTAGCTGAGTCATCATTTCCAAAGGAGACTGATCCATCTCTTTCCTTTCTCAAGGTTAGAAACCTATCCTCATCACCTTTCATGTGATTTGAGCAGCCACTGTCAACATACCAACCATGTTTCTTGTGTTTAGCTTGTAGAGCGAGTGTGCATTCTTCATTGTTATATTGATTCTTCTTTCTTATCCATATTTGAGGTTCATGTTTGTGATTGTTGTTATTCTGTTGTGATTCTCTAGGAGGGTCTGTCATTCTACAATCTTTGGCCATGTGTTCAAAGTTGTTTCACTTGTAGCATTCCACTTCATTGCTCAAGGATTCAAACATATTGTAGTTTCTTCTCTGTGTTTCACTAGACCTTCTTGGATAACCATTTTGTGCATGACTTTCATATTTGTTTCTATTTATGCTATTTACTCTGCAATTTATAGCTTTATGTCCAAAATTGTTACATGAATAACATAAACCAAAGAAGATAGTTTGATACCTGAGAGTTGAATATCTTCTTAAAGGAGTTACTCTTTTGAATCCTTCTTCTTCTTGAGGCCTTCTTGTTTCTGACTATCACTGATTATGAAATATGACTCTTTTGGGTGGAGGAGTGTACCTGTGATCTTCCTTGTAAAACTTCTTCTCTCCTCTTACTGTCTCTGCATAGCTTCTTGGATGTGCTTCTTGGATGTGTTTCTTGATTTGTTTCTTTGGATCTTGATCCATTTTCCGTTTGATTGTATCCAACTCCATACTTGTCATGATTTGGCCTTTGACTGCTAATAATATTGTCCAAAACTTTTGAGTTGTTCTGCATGTTTTTCTTTTGAAGTTCTTTATGTAACAATCTCTACTTCCAAATTTCCAATGATCATGTCTCTTTATTCTAATCGTTCTTTGAGTGCTTTTTCAATTCTTTTGTCTTCTTCAACTTGAATTTTTAATTTAGTGATCATCTGTTCTAGTTCTTCATATTTGGAATTTTGAGTTTCCTCTTTTCTTTTTAGTTTCGCCCGTAGTGACTTGTTTTTCTTCTTTTCTATTTTTATAACTTCTATAGCACTCAACAGTTCTTGTATGTAGTCAACTTTTGCCTCTTCATATTCTTATTCGGTGCCTTCTTCATCGGAATATTCTATTTCCATGAATAGAACCCTTTATGTATCACTTTCACTATCTTCATCTTTGTCTAATGAGATGTTGTCTTCTTTAGTGCAAAACATTTTCTTGAAAAAATTATTTTTGGTTATTTTGTCTTTGCATACTTGTTTGCTATTTGATTCATCTTATTCATTTATTTTATTTTTCTTATGGGGACATTTGTTAGCGAAATGACCAATACCATCACAATTAAAACAAATCAATGGAAGCTTACCTCTGTATTTTCCATCGGTTCCCTTTTTTCAGTGTTCTGACGAAGTTGGCTACTTCTTCATTGTCTTCTGAGATGTCATTGTTGTTGTTGTCTGACTTTGTTTGTTGCTTTCCCTTTTTCTTTGACTTCTTGGATGCTTTGAATGTTGTTTCTTTTGTAACTAGATTCTCATGTTCAGTTCTCATTTCATATGCTATGAATATTCCATGTATCTCATCCATGCTTATTGAATCTAGATCTATTCTTTCTTCTAGTGATGAGATATTAGGTCAAATCTCATTGGAAGAGATCTTAGTATCTTTTGAACAATTATAGATTCATAAACTTCTTCTCCCAATCCTCTAATTGCATTCACTGTTTCATCAACTCGCAAAATGTAAGCTGCAATATTCTCATCTTCCTTCATCTTTAGCTATTCAAATTGACCTCTATAAGCTTGAAGCTTTGTTTCCTTGACTTTTGTGTCTCCTTCATATACATTCTGAAGTTTGTCATAAATCTCCTTTGCGGAGTTGCAACGCATAAATTTAACATATACCAAATCAACCAGACCATTCAGGAGTGCATTTTTGGCTATTGAATTATTTAGGTGAGTTTCCTTCCATTGTCATTTGTTGGAGGAACAACTGGTTCTTTATATCCATCTACTATTGATTTCCATACTTCAAATCCATGTGTTTGTATATATGTTTTCATCCTTCTGCTCCAAAATGCATACTTCTATCCATCAAACTGTGGTATTCCATTTTTATACATATTGTTGCTCTCCATGATCTACCTTTCAGTGGTTAAATTGATTTCTGAAGGAACCCTCTATGATACTAATTGTTGGATTACTGAGAGGGGGGGTGAATCAGTAATAGAGATTTTTTAATCCTTTTAACCACAATATATAATTGTTGCTTATCTTTATGATCAATATACCATTATCATTCAACAAGAGAAGAGTAAATAAACCATGAACAATGAACAATCATACACATACACAGAACACCAATATTTTTATGTGGAAACCCAATGTGGGAGAAAACCACGTAATTTTTTTTTCTTGTATTTCTTTAAGAATTACATTCATTGGAAGCACCAACTTCCTTTGTTTTCCATCCGCAACTAGAAGGAGGCTCTGATCCCCTATATTTTCAGGCTACAACCTGAGGGAAACTCCAACTCCCCAATTCTCTGGCTACAACCAGAAGGAGGATACAACCCCCTATGTTATTCAACTACAACTGGAAGGTGGCTACAACCACCTATCCTTTCCACGTCCAACCACCCTGAAATATAAGGGAAATGATGAAAGCACTACCACACTGTCACTATGAGATATACAATTGCAAACGTGTACCAACCTATGCCAACAACCTATAACCAACCTGTACCAATAGCATGTAATCAATCTTGTACCAGAAGTCGGTTTGTACCAACAAATACCAACAGGTACGCGACTTGTATATGTTGTAACTTGCATATGTATGTGCCATGTCTATACTGCAGCCTGCGTATGTACACGAACTGTCTATACTGCAACCTACATACACCTTCAAAAAGCTAAGGTTTTCACCTTTTTTGAAACTCGAACACTTTATTGCCTCTGTCAAATCAACCTACAACTTGTCAATGTGTCCAATCTGTATTTTTCCTCTATTCATACATCATCATAAATATCCCTTAACCAAGTGCATCTATGTCTCTCTAGTCATGTGTCATACATGTGTATACAATCATGATCAAGTGTAATAACCCTCACATGGACTAGACATCAAACCCTCACTAATATGAAACCTCAAACTTCAAAAACAACTTCACAACCAAAAAATCCCTCAACCATGTACCACAAAACACAAGATATGCCTCAACGCTAACAAGATGTGCCAATGATAAATATCTTTTATACCAACACTATATTTTTGTAGATCTGACTTATACAATAAGTGTCATACGACTAATATCTTCTATAGGGAAAAACCTCAAACCACCATAACCATATCTCATGTAGACAACAATATTCAACTACTCATAAAAATAAGACATACCTTTTGAACTTGTAGATAGATCTCTTGTACCTTATCAGTGTAAACCTTCATGGGAGCTTGCCTTCATACTCTGAGAACCTAACACCCTCAGCAACTCAAGATTTCATGGCTTTTCCAACTATACGTGCCCTTTTATACTATCATCCCGCGTACGTATGTGACCTCTTCCACTGCAGCCCGCAAACACCTCAAAAACTAGGGTTTTTTCAATATTTCCACGACTCTGAAACTTTCTTCATCAACCCTTCTTACTTCCTCAAACTTGCGTAACTTCATATGTATCAATGAGTACCTGCAATAAACCTTACATAATAATAGATATTCAATGTGCTCAATAGGTGCTAATAGGAGACCCTTGCTCTCTTATTTATACTCTCCAAGTAGCTTCCTCTAGGGGTTGCCTTCTAATCAACTTAACCCAACTTCCTTATTTTAGGGCTAACATGTTTCTAACCACTTGTCCACTTATAACCACTTTATCCACAAATAGTAAACTCTTCACTTCTAGTTGCAACTAATTCATTTTTAATTATTTTCTTATTGCAATAACTTAACCCATGATAAACTCCTAGTTTCACCCACTTTGACTAGTCAACTTCTTCTAGGGGTTTCTAGAATAATTTGACTTCTTTGACCTTCTAGGGGCTTCTAAATAAATCAAGAGGGTTCTCCAACTTCACAAGGCCATAAATCTCTAACCGTGAGTAGTTATGTGACGTTCCACATATCACCAGAAATGGCATGCCATGTACTATCCATATAGAATAGTATTACCTACAAATACATTGATCTTCATACATTTATACCTCAAACAATATTGAGTCCCTTAACCATCTTGTTGGGGCTACAAGACTTGCTTCAAGGGTTGACATCAATGAAAACCAACCCAATTAATCAACAGAAGTTGTGCATGATCTAGTTCAACGCGATCTTTACAATTGCATTATAAGGCCTTGGCAAGAAATACAACTCAACAAAAAGTGACATGGTTTAGGATATGACAAAGGTAACAACTTTCATATCCCATATTACTCTAAACCACTTAAGTTTGTGACTGAAGGACTTCTTGATAAAGAAATATTATAAATCATTGAAGAAAAACCCAAGTGCCAGCATTGTCAAAGAACTAGTCACATGTAAGATCAATGTTTTGATATCCATTCTTGTCAGCATTGCAGTAAGAAAAATCATTCAACGGATATATGCTCCAAGCGAAACAAACTTGCATGCTTAAAGATTCACTATGGGTGGACCAATCCTTTGAAATGGTCATCAACAACCAAGCGATTATGTCACTCTTACCACATAATTCAATCTTAGATAAAGACACATCTTGCAGCAGATAGTGAAATGAGTATGGTACTCTCTTACACCTAAAATGAGGGAGTACAATGATGAAACTCTCATGCACCTTAAGGGGGGGAGTGCACAAATCAAATGAATATGGTTCATGGTCAACCAAAAACCACATGTTGTATCTCCTTTCAGCTGAAAAAGGGGGGAATTGATGATGGTTTTCAGACTTAAAGTTTTCAAAACATAAAAAAATCACCAGATGGGCAACAAAACAAAATTTCTAGATGGTCAAATAAATTGCCAGATGGGAAAAAAAAACAAATTGCCAGATGGGCATCAATAGTATGTAGATGGTATACTTTGGTAAATTTATGGTTCAATGTCTTGCAATTGAATCATACACTGGATATAAGAATGGGATGTTGATTTTGAGAGAAATATTGTGGAAATTGTGTTCGCGTAGATGGTCATTCAACTTAGCAAAGGATAGTTGGATCCTTTTGCATTGTAGCTTGGCATTTGATTGAGTCGATGGACATTTTTGATTCGCTTCTCTTGGTTCGCTCTCATCATATTGGAGTTCACATCAGTGAATAATTATTGGCATTCTGTCTCACATATTTTCATAGTGGGATTTTCCAGATTCTATGAGTTTTCAGCATCCAAATTTGGTGGTTTTTCAGGTAGTTCTTTATTGAGACTCAACTTAGGAGTTTCAACATGAAGACTTGGAGATGATACCAATGATTATTTCCCTATTGGTATTATTATTGTTTGGACTTATGCTTGAGGGGAGGAATGTTAGCATGTGACTCCTATACAATCATAAAGTCACAATACACCACCTTTGTAAATTTCACATTCTAGGATATTGTTTTTATCCTGAGTGTGTTTCTAGATCCTAATTTTCCTCCTCCTACCTTATCTCTCGATGAGGTGTCAATGTGAGAGAAATTGAGGTGGTTCCATTCATCTATTATATTATCAATGAATTGAATGCAAAATACATGAGATGGCTTGAGGCCTTTTTCCACCAAGTTCTTGTCTCTTGTCTCATCTCATGTTCTATTTCTTATCAGGAAAGTGGTCCAAAAGGTCTAGTTTCAATTTGAGAGGTAGAAGTATCATGTTGAGATGTTAACACTTATTGAACTTCAAATTATCAATGTCTGTTTTGGAATATTTGGTGGTCCAACATGTAATCTTATTAACATATTTATTTTTAAGCACGCAACAATACTCCTAGTCATGAGTGTTTTATTTATAGTACTAGCACCACATGTCATTTAGGTGAAGGTGATTGGTCTTTTCTTTCTTGTGAATCCATTGAATGGGAACTTGTTGAAGGTGTTGATTTTCTTTAATAACCCTTGGTATCCTCTAATACCATGTTGAAATTTTTCCTACCAAGCACCTGACAATTAATTCCAAATAAATCACTTATTGAAATAAAGCACACCTGAGTAATCAACTAAACATGTAGTGGAAGAACAAATAAGGAAACAAAAATCTCATGCATAAGACACCAATATTTTCAGTTATAAACCCCTGGAAAAACCCCGGAGAGAAAACCGATACTTAGATGCTTTTATTAAGGTTAAATAAGGGCTCCTGTAATAAGGAAAATAGTCCTCTAAGATAAATACAAATACAGACAAACCTGACAATGCATGTGTTGTTGTACGACCCTATACCAACACGCTTTTTGAGGTGTACATGTCTTTCCTTCAACAAACTCGCATACATATGTGATTGTCTCAACTGAAACCCGCATACATCTACAAAAATATTGTACGAAAACCTATGTGCGACACACCCCTTTCTTATGGCTTCAATCAATTGAAACCCACCTGCGGTTGCATATGCTCTATGTTCTCCTTAACCTGTATGATCTCTAAATGGAAGTCCTTCTCCACCTATCTGAGATCTTGAATCACGGTCCTTCGTGATCCAACCCTCTTTGCATCAACACTTGGATGAAATATATTCACCTAACCAGTGATATCTCCTCACTCTTGTGTAAGCAAAAGTCCTTCTTTGCTAGGTCCAACCTTGATCTCTCATCGAGGTACCTAATATTGGAATCTCACCAAAGATCCCGACCTTGGAATCTCAAAAAAGGTCTCTTGATCTTGGCATCTTACCAAATATCCTCACCTTGGTCTCTCACCAAGGGTCTCTTGATCTCTCAAAGAGTTTCTGATCTTGGCATCTCACCAAAGATGGTCTCATCGGGATTTCCTCATCAAGAGTGTCTTATTATTTACCCTAGCCTTGATTTTATAATCTAACCCTAATATCCAAAGTGATTGACGGTTGAGATTACTTCTCACCTCACTTGATATTTACATGCTAATTACTTTTAGCACTTTCCTTAAATAACTCAACTCACTAATAAAAGAACTTTACTTTATTTAATTCCTCTAACTAAAGTAAACTCAAGGATAGAATGCTTTGGACGATTTCCACATGCTAGACACAAGACAATGTGAAAGTACTTGTCTGATGCTACCACTAATATCAACACTCCCTCTTAGCGAGGAAGGTACTTCTCACACCTGGAGTTGGCTCTATCTTCGCTACCAGATCCACTGCCATTGTTGCTCTCCAATCCACCTGATTGGATGCTCTCTCTAAAACAGAAGTTATCCCTTCCATCTCACTCTAACTCGTATTAGAAGACTCACTGACTTTGAACATGCTCCTAGAGGCCTCTTGCTTCTGATCATCCTGCATGGCCATCTCGTACTATGAGTCCTATCTGACAGACCTGGAAGGTTGCTCCTTCCCACCTGAAACTGAAGGTTGACTTCCTCTCATATTTAATCATCTCAAATTCTCTTTAAAATGACTTCATTGCGTAGAGCTCCACGAGATATTTCCAATGGCACAAGAAGCGCCTCAAACAAACGTTGTATGAGAAAGTTATGACCCTTTTAAGATTGAAAAAAATAAGGGCAAAAGGCAGAATTAGGGTGCCACATGGAAATCCCACAAGTTGCCACATGTCATTTGTACCACTAACAAGATGATGCCATGCTAACGTTAGTAGGGTGATGTGGAAGCATGACAAAGTGCCACGTGTCACCCGAACTTGGACGAGTCAACGTCCAGTTGGACCAGTCAGGAACTGCCATGTGTCATTGGTACAATGATGTGGCAGATAGTACAATCCATGTGGAACCACTAAAAGGGTGCCACATGGTAGTTCATATAGTGATGTGGCAGGTATAGTGGTAGCACATTCATCAGGTCGTACAATGATAGGTGGCATCGTACAGAGACACGTCATCATCCAAATCTACGTCATCAACAAATGGTTGAGCGCCATGTGCACCAATCATGTGTTGCCACGTGGCACTTTTAAGAAGCCCAAGGAGGGTTGGGTATCAAAATTTTGTTATAACCACCAAAAAGGATCGAACCTCTAACCTCTTCATAACAAGCCAAACGATTTACCAACTGCCTACAAAGAATCCATTGGGAATATTATGGAAAGAACTTAATTGAAGTTGTAAAGTATTAATCCATATGCCAAAGGGGGAGGTTCTGAGGCTCAACCCCGCGACCTCCACCCTATATAACCAATGACTCAACACAAAGCCCACTAACCATTACACCAAATCGTTGTTTTGTTTAAACAAACCCAATAAATAACATTTAAAGTTATTATGTGGAGTTTGTATGGTAATTGGGGCCCACGCCCTATTTAAGCTTGGGCTCAAAGTGAGGAAGGGTATAGAGTACATAACATGGATATGCGTGCCAAATATAAGCATAAATGTATCCAAATTCATGCCATAGGTATCAATATTTTGATATTGTATCATTTTGTGTGTTATAGATTTCCTTGAGGAAAGTATAGGGTGTTTATACTCATTTTTCTTAGAATTTTGAGAGGATTTTAATGGTGCTCTTTGTTTATGAATTTGAGCAATAGATAAAAAGTTCAATGTAATAACACAAGCATTTGAGAATTAATAAAGTGGTCTCTCAATTGGAAGATGGCCCGGAGACGTAGCCCAAGATGGGTGAACTCCGTTGACAAATTTGTGTAATATGCTTATCATCATTGTTTCTATTTCCACTAAGTTTCTTGCAAGTTAATCATTAGTTTAATTGAGTTGTGGATAAGTAAGTGAATTCATATTATTTGCAAATCAGTCAAATATGATCATTTATAGTCTGAATCCAGTTGGATGTTTATGAGTATTTGAGAAATAATTTAATATCTAAGGATTTACGGATCAAGTTGGTATAAGAGTAGGTTTAAGTGTTTGCAAGTGAATGCTTACAAGATCTAGATTCAAGCTTGGTAAAGGTAAGCTTGCAAGTTATAAACCTGAGATTCAATTGAGATTTTGTAATCAAAAGATGGCTTCCAAAGGAAAGTAAGGAGAAGATCCTCCCATGAGACCCAAGGAATTTATGGCTACACTCTGTATAATGAGGGAAATATTGGATGATTTGTATCGAAGATTTCAAAATACTGGAGAAGCAGAATCTTCAGTAAAAGCAGAAGGAGGAGGTGAATGTGGTGGACCTTCAGAACCATCTTCACCATCATAATCATCTGCCAATGGTGCAAGTGAACATTCTTCACATAAGAAGAAGCCCTCTAAGAAGTCTTCACGTGCTCATGATTTTCCTTTATTGAAATCAGATGTAAAGTTTGACTTGTCGATTTATGATGGAGAATTGAATACAGAGAAGTTGGACAATTGGATCAAGCAAATTGAGGTATATTGTAGGGTACAAAAGATCATGGATGACACTGCAAAGATACAATTGACTACTCTTCGCATGGGAGACACAACCTTGATATGGTGGGAGAGTAAGACACAAGTTGATCTCGTTCAACATGGTAAAGTAATTTCTTCTTGGTATGAATTTACTGCTACAATAAGAAAGCAATTTTATCCATTGTCTTATGTGCAGACTCCAATAATAGATTGGAAACATCTAAGGCAAGGAAAGGGGAAAAATGTTCAAGTATATACATAGGAATTTAAGAAGAAAGCATTATCTTTAGGAATTCCATTATATACTCAAGAAACTCTTTTGAAATATATAGGTGGTATGCATTCATATCTTCAACACACTATATTGGTGTTTAATCCTACTAATATTGAGGAGGTTTAAGTACAAGCTACTCATCTTGAAGCTAGCAAGGGAAAGCATGTGTTCGAAGATAAGAAGCCACACA
>ML825062.1:0-34818 GCA_009831015.1 Picea engelmannii | reverse complement strand
AGATGTGATGGCTACTCGCATTCGCAAGAATATGATTACAATGAGGCTCGAAAGGCCTTTTTACAATAGACGGGAATGCCAAAAGTCCTAGACATCCAAAAATCTAACCCTAGGAGATGAAGCGCCAAAAGTCATGTGGGCCCTGTTTGGGTAAGTTGGTGCATCAACTTCCCGGGGTCGTAACTTTTGCATACGATCTCCGTTTTAAGCGTATGATAGCTCGTTGGAAATATCTATCCGAATACTACAAAAGTTTTGACAAAATTCCATGATGGAATTTTGCAACCGCAACATACCCCAAAAAACGTCGTTTAGGGCCTCAAAACGGCTCCAGAAGTTCAGGACCCGAAAAACTGCTAAAAATAGTAAATTGCCAAAAAATGTCAGAAAACTGTTCTGAGCCAATTGGAAGAGGTGGGTGGCCACCGATATCCATCTGGATCAATCACACAATACCTCATCTTTGAATGGCTTGATGACGTACGATAGGCGACACTGTTGGCTGACGTGAAGATCATTTCCTTGACAGAGCCATTTGATGGTGTAGGGTTGTGGGTGTAACATTGTCGGCAGGGCTAGCCGCTTGATGACATATGCTGAGATGAGGTTCTTCTGGCTACCACTTTCAACGATGAAGTGCAATGGAGTGCCTTTCACCCATATTTGTGAATGAAAGAGGCGTTCGCCTTCCTCGCAATAATGGCACTGGGTTCCATGTCAATGATTTGTCTCCCCTTCTCTGTTTTTGACTCAGATTCAGAACCCTCATTTGATTCAGAGGCTTTTACTTCAGCCACTAATGACTTCTTTGAGCAACAATCAATAATGTTATCCTAGGGGCTCTTATGGAAGTCGCACCGCTTCTCGGTATCTTTCTTCGTCTTCCCATTGTCCTTATTTGCTTATGGTTGGGACTGGTTGTCATGAGGTTTCCCATCTTTTCTCTATCCTTTGTTCTACGGGTTAAGGATTCCCTTTCCTTGCTTTTGCTGTGAGGGGTTCTCAGACCCAAACTATCGCATTGTTTTTTAAGCTTCTGCTCGATTTTGATGGCATATTGATAGGCCGTGCCCAAGGACAAGATGTCTAAAACATCCATTTCTATCTGGATGTATCTATGCAGACCGATGAGGTACTTGAGCACCATAAGTCTCTCAAAATATTTGATACCCATCTTGGTGCACAAGGTATGGAATACATTGGTGAACATTGGGACTATTTGGTCTCTTTCCTGTTGCAGTGTGGTCCATCTTGTATACAAGTCGTTATAACTTCCAACATGGTAGTATTGTTCCTTAATAGCATCCATGAAGGAGTCCCAAGTGAGTTAAACTACAAATAATATGGATCTTTCTGTTTCATTTTTCTCACAGAAAGTCTCCCACCAATCTTTGACATGGGGGACGACCTTGAGGAGCGCAAATGTAGTCTTTTATCTATCAAAAAAGTTGTGGACAAAAAAATACCCTTCTAGAAGGTTTAATCATTTATCTACGACATTTGCATCTATTTGAACTTAAAATATAGGAATATCAAAATTGATCTGTACCTTGAAGGGGGTGGTGCTTCCGCTTGAGGTGGATGCGTCGCTTGTTGGCAGTCGTCGAAGGATTTGTGCAAAGTTTTCCATCATCTCATTCCTATGTCGCTTAAGGGCTTCCTCGAGCAACATTTTGAAAGGATCTCCTGTCCCATCGTATTTATTTTCACCCACCATGGCCGTTTCTTGGGCGTGCGAGAGCAGTTTTCCTCAAGAGAAACAAGCTCGAGACCCAACTCTCTATATCCTAACTGCGTCAGGGACATGCATTATACAAACGACAAGGAGCATACTGCTATGAAGATTGATACCACTAATCCGGATTTAAGAGCGGAACAAAATGAAACCACAAATTTATAATGTTAACATAGATACACAATGAACAATAACAGAGATACAATAAAACTTGACTCCTATTAAATAATAAATATGCTGAAAACTGTAAAATGCAGACTAAAAACAAGCTTGCTAGAATGGTGGCAGCTTATCTCTAAGAAGAGATGTGATGGCTACGCTCATTTGCAAGAAGTTGAGTACAATGAGGCTCTAAAGGAATTTTTAAAATAAATATGAATTCTAAAACCCTAGAAATCCAAAAACCTAACCCTAGGAGATGAAGCGCCAAAAGTCATGTGGGCCCCGTTGTGGTAAGTTAGTACACTAACTTCCTGGGGTTGTAAATTTTGCATACGATCTCCGTTTAGAGCAAACAATAGATCGTTGGAAAGGTATTGATGAGGAAATTCATTTAGGGGGATCAATAAAAGCCTTTTGATATCATTGAGGTGCCCGATCGTGAAAAAACATCATTTAGGCCCTCAAACTGGCCCTAGAAGTTAAAAACTACTAAAAACAGTAAATTGCCAAAATTGTCAGAACATTGTTTTGAGTCAGTTGGAAAAGGTGGGTGGCCACCGATATCCAACTAGATCAAAGGGGTTATGAACAAGTAGTCATATCCAATATGAAGGGAATAAAAACCACACCAGAAGGGTGTGTATAAGAAATATATGTGCTAGAGAGAAGCGTAGAAGAGGAGAGGCCATCGAAGATATGTGACATTAGAAGAGAGGTATCAAGAAAGGATATCAAAAGTAATGGGAGTAGAATTGAAGAAAATGAAGTTAGATCCCCTTGTCTAGTAACATATGTCGTCACATTAGAGGAATATGGGGCATAGAACAATAATGCCAACACAACAAAAGATAACGATAAAGCCCTCCAAGAAGGAAAAAATACCTTGAAGATTATGGGAAGGTGTCATGACTAGAGATAGGGAGCTCTTTTGGATCCCTAACTGAATAATATGAAAGAGTATGGAGGAATCCCCTCTTTGAACCACGCCCCTTGTGCATTTTTCATCAAGCAGAAGGAACCAAAGAAAGTGTAGAGATGAGAGAAGTAGAATATGAATGCTTAAAAGAAAGAGAGGAATATAAAAGAAGTAGAAGTCAAAGTCAATGAAACTTCGTAGGGAAGAGCATCAATATTAACAACAACTAATAGTCGGCCAGGAAGACACATTTCTAGATCGAGTATGGCAAACCATGATTCAACCCTCAGACTTCCCACATTTCATGGGACATGAAGAGATGATGCAAAACAACATTGGTCTAGATGTGAAGCTATATGGTCTGTGAAAAGAGTCACAAATGAGGCATCCAATATTGTGTAGCTAGAGACCACATTCAAAGGCAGAGCTGTGACATGGTACATGAAGTACAAGGCTCCTGCACTGGTGGGACAAGCAAGGTCCCTAACAGAGATAAAGAGAGATTTACTTAGGGAATTTCATAAGCCTAAGCCAGAATCACAATGTATAACCAAGATCAAGGAAATTAAGCAACAAGCTTGAGAAACCGTGTGGGATTATGACCAATGGTTCAATATTCTTTTGGACAGATTGACATTTCATATCCAAGATATCCAACATAGAGAATGGTTTATTGTTGGACTCCTACCACAAATTCAAGTCTCATTCACCCAATGGAAGGTAACGACCCAAGCAGACGCTGTGGAAATTGCAATGCACTTAGAGTCTACAATAGGAGGTGGTGAGACGTCGATAGGGTTTGCATAGGTATGATATTAGCTTGAAAACCTTACCATGCAACTGCAAGATATGGTGAAGGCTAAGGTGTTGCGTGAGAATGTATGGTGTACCCTATGTTGCACAGAAGGTCACCATAGAAATGAGTTTCCTGCACTAGGAAGCTACATAGCAAAGGGTGTGCCTAATCTGTTTCCAACAAGACCACATATCGAGTGGTGTGAGATTTGTAGAAAATGGGGTCATATACCTCCCTATTTCCCAACACTACAAAAATATTAGAAAACTTTACACACTCCATTTTGTGAAATTTTCAAATCCATGGGCCATGATGTGAACAACTGTCGATCATTGAAACTATGGAAGGAGCACATTGTACATGTTTTTCAGTTCCAAGAAGAACAGAAGGGTGGAGACCCTTGATGCTTCAGTAGAGGAGCCTACCAAGGAGGCCAGTGAGAAGGATTTGGAAGAAAAAGAGGAAGAGGATATAGTGGAGGAGGAATACCTCCTACCTATTTTAACTATGGCGAGATAGGCCACTTGTCGCGATTATGTACCAATCCATGTGAAATCCATGGACATTGCCATAGTGCATACCATGTCATTGAATATTGTGTAGACTTATTGGAAAAACGAGAATAGAAGAAGGGGCACTGTGACATGGTGATTGTTGAGCCACACAAAGGTTAGAAGTTGATGTACGTGTGGTAACCTGAGCAGGCATCTGTATGAGAATCGACCTGAAACCATGAGAAAGTTCAGGGTGGAATATAGAAGGAAATATCAGAAAGTGGTGCAAGCACCTCCTACGTTTGACACCATGTTGAGGAAAAGGTATGAAGAACCTTACTCAAGCATTTTCAGATCTTTCTAGGCTAAGGTAATATAGTTGGGAATGTTACCCGATGTTTATAGACTTTAATTCAAAAAAACCTCTTAATCCATAGGTAATATGTACTAAGGACTAAGGTTGATTTTATACGTTATATGTAAATGTAAAAAAGAAAAGAATTAGAGATATACATAAGTGTGTACAGGAAAAGATATGAGAATAAAAGTAAAATATGAACAATGTCATTAAGATATGCATGTGAAACTGAAATCAAAAATCTTATTTTTATATTAATTTCATTCTGAGATACAAAGAAAAATTCTCTTTACAAACCCCTGTGAGGGTGGGACCAAAGTCAGATTTAGGAGTCTCTAATGGACACCATACAAAAAAACTCTGACAACAAAAGAAACTGAAGCTAAAGATCTAGATCAGCTAGCCATAAAAGTGTTGTCACTTGACTATGCAAAATATCCCTTATCAGTTATGAAATCTAATCCATAAACAAACAAAAACACACAAACTACCAATAAAGATCATAACCTTTAGAAACAAGTTGCTAAAAGATATGATTTAGTTTTGAATCCTGCTACCTTCAATAAGACCATGTTGTCATCAATATGGTTTAGCTTTCTAGTAAACTCAGAATGAATGAAGAAAATAATTATCTCACAAGTATAGAGCATAACTTATATCAGAAGTTCCTCTTTTGTTCTCTCCTCCTTTGTCTCTTCAATTGATTGAGATTTTATTCTTTCTCAATAAGTTATGGTAGTTCAACTACTTTTCTTTTGTTAAGATTAATTAGCTTAACTAGTTAGTTGAGACAAATAAATAATAATATATATAGACAAGGGTCTATTTAAATAATAACTAAATAGGTGGTACCCTTTGCCACTCCAATTTTCATTTCTTTAATAATCATCAAAACATGAAGTATAATACCCCAAAGATTTAATTCAAACATCCGCCTTGTAACTCCCATCCTCCTATTGATAGTCAAATATTTAAAAAAAAAAAAAAAAAAACATGACTATATCCAAAAATAACATTATATCCATGTTGTTCAAAAACTCTGTCTAAATGTGTATTTGTTGTCCAAATTTATGTCATATCAATAAAAAACTATCCTCAAAAGAAAATAGCATTAACAACATTAAAAACCATATTTGCTATGAGAGACGGTTTGCCTCTTTTCACTACTACTCTCTTTTGATCTTCCTGTTGTTTTTCCTTCTATAACAACTTTAGGCTGATTGGAACCTTAAGGATGGATTTCGTTGATGACATGGGAGCAATTATCCTTGAGGTTATATGGGAGGATACTGATTCAGATGAATTTTCGGAAGAGTCAGGGGAATTGGCCAAATTTTTCCCTTTATCAATCTTTGGTTTGGGCATAGTGGTTTTAAGCCTTTTGCTTGCATGTGAAGACTGGGCTGGTGAAACAATGCGATTAGCTTGGGAATTTGGATTAAATGACATTGAAAGAGGGGGCAATGGCAACGATACTATAGGCCACCCATTATGATGTGCAATAGGTTGGTGGACAATCTCTTGCCAACCATCATTGGTAGGTGGTTTTGGCTGCATAGAAACATGAGGGGGAACACAGATACCATATAAATTTTGGTGTGGTTGGAAAAGAGGCCTTTCAGGCTTCGGTTGCAAAATTCCTTGGCCAACTAGATTGAAAAACCCAGTTTGGAAAAGCTGATTTAGTTCTTGTGGATCAACGTCAAAATGTATTGATAATCGTGGCCTTCTATGGCCTCTTTGCCAATTGTTTCTTCTACTTTTGTTTACACCTCTACCATTGCTTCCCCTGCTAAAGAAAATCATCCTGAAGCAATATTTCAATCAGAATATGAAATTTTTTAACAATCCATTCGCTAATACTCTACCTAAATAAAAGCAAGATGTTGGCTCTATCATTCACAAACATAAGCATATGCAATCCATCCATTAACATAATTTTTCCAAATCCAATTTAGTAATTAACTACAATTGAACGGGGAATGATAAGGTCATTGGGAATATGAGGGGTTTTATAATGAATGAAAAATGGTAGCATGGACGAGAATCAACAATGAATACTGCTCAAGCAACACATAGTCATTTTCTTCCAAAACAATATCTCCATGTCACAATTTCCAATACAGAATTATTATCCAATCCTTTTGAATCTTTTTTCATTAAAAATTATACTCAAGATAACAAAACAGGGGGTGGATAAATGTTATTGGGAAGGTGGCAGGCGTATAATGAACGGAAAATGAAACAATGAATGGAAAAAAAAAAAGATTACTGTTATGTTACAATAAATAACATTTAAAATTAACATTGCCAATATCTATAAAATCATTTAAATATCCACTATTTTCCATCCAAAACTTTCACCAAATTTGTTTGTGCGATAACACTCCTTAAAACTTCACACACAAGATCTACAACAATCCTTTTAAATTGTGCAATATAAAACTCAAGTGGAATTAATATGATTATATAAAAAGAAACGAATTTCATTTCTCCTTTTAAACTATCATAATTTTTTGTAGGAGATTGTTTATAAAACAATTTAGCTGTCATAATTATACAAAGTGTCTCAAACATCATGAGAGGAAGAGAAACATAGTGCTATCCTCTTTCCGTTGCATCATATTCACATCACAACTTTCAATAATAGTTGCAAACAAACCAGGATTGAAAACCACCTGCGATTCTGGTGAGCATTGCTTCCATAACAATTCTTTTAAACTAAAAAATCATTCAAACCACCTCGTAGACCCAAAAACAAACAAGCCATAAATTTGTGGGCGACCTCAATCTTTTCAACTGTCGGGTTGAATATTTGGAGAATACTTTGAAACTAGGTCTATAATATTCGTGTGTCTACATATTCAGACGAGAAAACAAGGTTTAGGACTGAAAAATAGACATAGGCCTCAAGGCATGGCTGCAAGCAAAGCCAAATACTTAATTCCCAGAGTGACTGTAATAAAATACATAGAGCTTCGTCACGTTTTTAAAACAGTGGCAAGGAAAACATGAAATGACTGTGAGATTTCGAAAGTGTCGATATGCAGTAAGGATACAACACAATAATCAAAAAACTGACTGTGTGTCCAATAATTCAACAAAACTTCGAAAATGGATTTTCTTTTATTCATTCACCTGTGTATTGGAAGAGGAGAAGAGGTTTGGAACAAGCATATAGGTGTAGGGTTTGAAACATGGGTTGTGTGAAAAAAAAAACCCAATTCTTTACCTTCAACAGACAACAGGATAAAGCACAAAGGCCACCCATAACATCCAAGCTATGGTAAAATAAATAAGACTGCACATCCTCTAGGGTGAGGGTGCTACGCAATATTCAGAAGACCCAAATGCATACTTTCTTTTACAGAGGAAAACCTTGGAAATAATCATACGAAATGAGCAAATTAGGTGTCTCATTGATTGATTGGATTCACTTATCATGATATTATGACTTGAGATCCTTGGAGGGAATTCTTATTTGTCTTTGCGTGATCTAGTTGGTGGACAGTTTTGGAAGAACAAGCCTAACTTGGGCTTCCATGGGGCTTGAAGCCCATAGGTGGATTCCAAGGGCCCACATGACGTATGAGAAAGATCAAACTTGGAAGGCCTTAAAGATTACTTGGACATTGTATCCTAGCCCCCCACATGCCAAACATTTTACCTAGGAGAGGAAAACCATCACATCTAGAGGCATGACATCACCTATGGGGGGTTAGAGCTTCATGGTGAGGTGACATGCATTGGCACTTGGATGTTTTGAGGAGAAATTATCTTTGACCATGAAGGAAGCAACTTGGATACTTGACATGTGGATTTGGTAAGGCTAGCCACCCTCCTCCTACAATAACGACTTGCTCCAAATTCCAAAACATCCCCTAAGCGGGTGACGCCCTTCTAGATTAGCATTTTTTTTATGTGCAAAAGTGAATTTTGAATTAATTACTTTGTAAAGGGGGCAAGATTAGGGTTTTTGACCCCTAGTCTTGTGGTTTACCCCTAAATATGTGAACAAGTCACCTTAGTGACATTTTGTATAAATAAGAGATCATAAGATCTCATTAGAATACAAATCTCCCTCTTGTGAGAAGTACTTGGTCTGAAATTTTTGCTCTCTTTGGCTAGTTTTCTCTCTTATTCTCTTGTTTATGGCTAGTTCTTGGATTATTGGTTGATGAAAGTGATGCGCTAGCCTTGGAAGGATTTTTCTAGATTTTATGATGGTTTGTCTTAGCTTTTTCCTTGAATTGGTAAGCCTTTTTGTATTATGCTATCATTGTTATTCAAGTCAATATCATTTTGATAAAGCTTGGTGGGAAGTATAAGGGCACACACCCCCACCATAGTTTCCATCATTTTATGCTTACTTGTTATTGGTTTAAATAAGGGTTTTCTAAGAGAAGTATAAGGGCATACACCCTCTTAGCTTAAACCCTAGCTAGAGATACTTGCCTTGGGGAGTAATAGGATTTACACCCCCAAGGAGGTAGTACCTCTAGCTCTTTCCTTGCTTGACTCTATTAAACCCTTTTTTAAAGGCACTAATCATTTACTTGTTACATTGGAAAAACAAATTGTTGCCTTGGTAAACGCAAATTCTTCAAGTTTTAAATCTCTCTCTTTTCGATAATGATCTTGATGCCTTGGGGATTCTTCCTCCCTTAGGGCGTCCTCTTTCTCCTAAAAATTCTTATTGTTGTACTAATGTGTTTCCTACAACCATTAGGCTACAGAAAATTCTAACCCTAACCGTTAATATCTCACAAAGTAACCCTAGACTAACCCTCTAACTTTGCTTGTTTAACCTACTAACCTAGGTGCATCTGTTGGGCTAGATTTTGGCGCTTTTTGATGATTAGACTTGTTTTTTTAGTTCATTGAATGATATAGCCATAAGGCTGATATACTGCTGCATAAATTTACTTTTGTGACAACCATCTTTACTCAATATCGAGGTGCTATATTTAGTTCATAATCGGTTGTTATTTTCATTGATGATAGTGTTAGTTAACCTTGTTCTTTTATATGACGATTTAGATATCTTTTGTCACTAATATAACTGCTACATAATAGGGACACCAATATTAACTTGTTTATCCATCTAACAAATTTATTTGCAAGTGGTTTTCCATTGTGTCTCGGGTAAGTATAATCATCCGACAAAGAACGATTCTTTTGGGGAAGATTTCCTTGGTCTTCAAGTCATTTTCCTTCCCCTCCTCTTCCACTTAGTTTTCTGACCTCTAGGGGAATTTCCATATTCCTTCCCTTTCTCTTACCTTTTCTGCTAGGGTCTTTGGGATCGCCTCCCAGGAGTGACCTTAGTCACCCTCCAAGTGCGGGACCTATATTGAGGTGACATTGGGTGTAGTGTCCCATTGTTATAACACTTGCTTTTGTGGTTGGGGCAGGATTTGCCCAACCTACAACTTGTGTGATAACATGAAGAAAAGGGAAATGATATTTGAAGTATGGGACTTGAAGGCTACTGCACCATTGGATCCGACAGAAGGAAAGAGGTATATCAAACCAACTAAAGGGAATGAAATTGCTAACCTATATAATATGACTGCGTGAATGGATGACTACGTTAATCCGACTATAGATGGATCCCTAAGTTGGGGAAGAATTAGCTTATGTGCATCATATTCAGAAGAAGGACCAGAACATTGGCAACAAAGGATGCATGAAGTATCAACCAGACGGTGTGCCTGCATGAATCGATCATTGCACTGGATTGGAATGAAATTATGCGACCCTCCCAAGTATGATGGTTTAACTAACATAGAATATTTTGTACATGCGTTTGAATTGAATATACCCAAACAACAAATATTGTTGGCATTAGATGTTGCCTTGAAATCCACTCCAACCAAGTGGTGGGCTGCACATAAAGAAGGAATATAATACTGAAAAGATTGTAGAAGATTGATGCAAGTTAGATTTGGTACCGAGGTTGAGTATATTGCACAGAAATATACAGGAGAAAGTGACCCAACAAATCATATTGTGTAGTGCAAAAAGATATGGAGTTCAATATTGAAGAAGGAATGGATGCATAAGTTCATACATACATTGGATACCATCCCCAAGAATTGGTACTTGGAACTAGAAATGCACAGAGAAACCATGGATTGGGACGAGCTAAATCACAGGTTTAAGGTAACATTTAGTTTTGAAGATGAATCTCCATTAATAAATATAACTTTGCAGGCCATTAGAAACAAGATTTTTTCGAAAGAAGGGTCGATGGATGTACTACCTGTGTGTAGTGTCCATAGAGCTTATGTGACTATTCATGAGTTACTGGAATGTTATAATGTGGCTCAAGAAGATCAAGATGATGAGGATCCAAGAAATATACAAATACCTGAAACTGAGGGGAAACACGCAGTGGAAGGTCCATATCTTAAATCTGTTGTGTATGCACAACCATTAAGTACGCGTAAGGTAAATATTGGGAGAAAAAGAGAATCCAAAGTTTGCACCGATAGGAGACTACTAGAATGATGAAATTGTGGAAAAATTGCAGACTTATTGTGCAAGTGTCATGATCTATTCCCAACCATGTTTTCAGAGATGAAATGGATATCTAGTGAGGTAGGAGAAATGGCGATTCCTTTGAAACCAGATGCTAATCCAATAATATGGAGACCCTATAGACTGAATCCGAAGTATAAAGAGAAGGTAAAGGTAGAGATAGACATAATGTTAGAAGCAAGAATCATTGAACCAATGGTGGAATCAAAATGGATAAGTCCAATGGTAGTACGAGCTAAGAAAACATGAGGAATCAAAATTTGTGTAGACCTAATAAAGCTAAATTATTCATGTATGCATGATCCATTTTCAACACCTTTTACATATGAAGTAATAGAGAATGTAGGGGGGTAGGAGGCCTACTCTTTCAGAGCTTTCAAAGATGGTTTCCCAGGATATCACCAGATCAAGATTACACAAGAAGACAGATATAAGACTACTTTTGCAATAGAGTGGGGAAGCTACTAGTACACAATGATGCCTTTTGGGATGAAGAATGAACCTACAATTTTCTCAAGAGTAGTGGTCACAGTGTTTAAAGAATTTATTCATAAGTTCCTTGAAGTTTATTTAGATGATTGGACTATGTTTAGTCTCTTGAAGAATCACACAGAAGTACTAAAATTAATGTTGGATAGGTGTAGATAATTTTAGATTTCATTGAACTCGAAGAAATGTATTTTATATGCGTTGCTTGGAATTTTGTTGGGCTGTGTGGTATGTAATCAAGGATTACTATTGGATCATACCAAGATTGCAGTAATTTTGGACTTACAACCACCTACATCAGTAAGACAATTAAGAAAAACCATGGGCCATATAGGATACTATAGGAATTTCATTAAGGGATATACACAAATTACAACACCCATGGAGAAGTTGTTGAAGAAAGAAACTAAATTCTAATGGAATGATGAATGCTAGAAATGTTTGGACACATTAAAGCAAAGGTTAGTGACTGTGCCAATCTTGATATTATCATATTGGAAGAAATACTTTCATGTTCAAGTGGATGCATCATCCATAGCTTTGGGTACAGTATTATCCCAACGAGGAGAAGGAGAGTTAGACCATCCAATTGCATTTGCAAGCACAAAGATGTCAACAACAGAAAATAACTACACTACAATCGAACGAGAAGGGTTGGCGATGGTGTATGTGTTGTAAAATTTTAGACATTATTTGTTGGGTTCTCATTTCAATATGTATACAGACCATTCCACACCAAGATACTTAGTGAACAAACCAATGTTGGGGAGGAGAATTTGCAAATGGTTTCTATTCTTCCAAGAGTATGAATTTGAAGTCATTGTTAATCCAGGAAAATTGAATGCATGACCAAATCACTTATTTCACATTATATCAAGCGAGGATGCAGGGAACCTAGATGAAAGTTTACCAGATGCACATTTATTTGAAGTTCAAATGGTGGATGACTACTTCAAATACATTGTGCAATTCTTAAGTACAAGAATGGTGCCATCATACATGATAGTTGCACAAAAGAAACAATTAGTGGTTAAGGCAGTGGACTATCAGCTAATTGCAGGGAACTTATACAAGTTAGGTGTAGATGGGATATTAAGACGATGTGTGTTAGATAATTAAAGGCCAATAATACTATAAGAAGTGCACAAAGGTATTGCATGAGGACACTATGCATGTAAATAAACTGTGCATGAGATTTTGTGTGTAGGTCTTTGGTGGCCCACACTTCACAAGGATGATAAGGAATATTACTAGACATGTGATGCTTGTCAAAGGGTTGGAAATCCATCCAGAAGGGACGATATGCCTTTGCATCCACAGGTCACACTGCAGGCTTTTGGAAAATGGGTTATAGACTTCGTTGGACCGATCAATCCATCATCCAAGAGATCAGGAGCTAGGTATATAATCACTGCAACATAGTATTTGACTAGATGGGCAGAAGAAACACCAGTCTCAGACTGCGGCATGAAAATTGTTGGGCGATTCTTGTTTGATAATGTAGTGACAAGATTTGGGTGCCCATGCATTTTACTAAGTGATCAAGGGACACACTTCCTGAATAAGATGATTTCAATATTGATTGAAGAGTTTCAAATTCACCATAAGAGGAGCATGCCCTATCATCCCCAAGAAAATGGGACAGTAGAAGCCTTCAATAAGATTTTAGAGAACACACTAACAAATATTTTTAATGTAGGGAGGGATGATTGGGACTTAAGGATCCCTGCAATATTATGGGCATATAGGACTACAAGCAAAAAGTTGATAGGACAAGCACCTTTTAGGTTGGTCTATGGGAAAGAAATAGTAATGCCAATGGAATGTATTGTGCCGAGCTTGTGCATTGCAATGATTATATATCTTTAAGATTTTGGTGCAGTGGAGAAAATATTTTCATAGTTGTTACAGCTCGAGGAAGACCAATTTGTCGCAGGATTCCATCAGCAAGTCCAGAAGGTAAGAGAAAAAGCATGGCATGATAGACATATTAAGCATAAAATATTCCAAGTGGGAGACTTAGTGGTGCTCTATGACAACAAGTTCATGTATCACCCCGGGAAGTTTAGGATGCATTGGTTAGGTCCATATTTGATCAAGTATGTGGCAGAGGCAGGTGCTTCGCAGTTGGAAATGTTGAATGGAGAAGTCGTGGGAGGAATGGTGAATGGGAGTCGACTGAAACTATATAGGGATGGTCGATTGTCCACACACTAGTATGACCTATGAAATAACCTTTGTACTATAGTAGGAAAAAGAAAAAGAAAAAGAAATAAAAAAGTGGAAAAAGAAAAATAAAAACACGGGAAAAACAAGACAAAAATTAAGTAAGTTACAACAAAAGTAAGTGTGCAAAAGAAGTGAGTGTCGCACACATGGACACAACTACGCTGCGAAAGTAAATTATGTGCAAAAGTGGAAACTTTGTAGTAAATGAACGGGTGTTGGCACATGGGAAGACTCGGGGTTCAACTCTAACAGTGCACCAACAAACCCTAACTATTGTCCCTTTCGGAAACACCTGCAAAGCAGATGGAGTCTCACTCGAAGTAGCAATAGGGGGGTTGCATGGCATAGGTGTCTACAACCATAGGAAGTGCAAGATGGTTCCAGAATAACAACGCAATATAACCTAGAGATTCTTAACAATATTCTTCTTAACTTCGCGAAGTTAGTTATATATTCCTAAGTAAGAAAAATAAAAATGCAATCACAGTATAAAGGATAACAAATAACACAACATCAATCGCATAGAACAACAATATTTTGCGTGGTTCACCCTCTCCCTAGGGCTACGCCCACATAACTGTGTTTATTGATAAGGTAGGTGAAAATACACAGTTCTATCTGCGCACTCAGCTGCAGATCCTTCTCTATCTCTCCTCTTTATCTCCCAACCCTGCACACCCAGCTGCAGAGTCGATCTTCGCACCCAGCTGAAGATCCATAATACAAGAATTCTCTGAGACACAACACTTTTACATCTCACTCTCTCTAACCACATTCCTCTCAAGTCTTCTAGACCTCTATTTATCATTCCATGTCTCTTAGAAACCCTAGACCGAAGTCTAGGTGCCAAAACCCTAGCTCACCATAACCCGCATTTTAAGGAGTTCACCGACCTATTCTTCCTTCTTCTCCATGAGGTGCTCCAAAGCACCTATTAGTGTCTTCTTCCGCTTGCTGACCTGTCCATGATTCATCTTCCTTGCTGATTTGTCTTACTTGATCTTCTCTTTTAATGGCTTGCTTTTCCTTTACTTCTCTCCTTCTTTTCTTCTTCTTTAACCACTTCGACCCCTCCTCGGTTTGTGTGCCTTCCGTGCACTTCATACTTTGTCTTTATTTTTCTTTAATCTTTGCTTTCTTCCTTAATACAGGACCAAGGGCCAACAACATGCAAGCTAGAAAAACTGCACAAATGAGGACATATAAAGACCATTAAATGAAATTAAAGGGCTGAATTGGTGGTTTAAAAGTCATAATGATAGTACAACACAAAGACACATAGTCATAAATAACAAAATCTGGTGGAGATCGTGACAACCTGACAAATCAAGGAAAAAATCTAGTGAAGGATTTGGAATTAATGCAGCTTTAAAGTAAGTATTGAATAAACAAAAATAAGGGATTAGACACTTAATACAAGTGGGAAAGTATAGGGGCAACTGGCGAAGGGGCACAAAATCCGTAGAGTGTTGACAAATAGTGGTCATTGTTAGTTGGAGTTGCATGCAAATAAGAGAGAGTAGAGAGTCCTATTATAGAGCTGAGAAAAATCACAGAGTCGAAGTAGTTTTCGTGAGTAACCATATTATAGAGATGGAACCACTAAAGGCAACAAAGTTTTTACCAAAGAAATATCGAACGAGAGCAGAGACAACAACACCATATGTTGAGGATATTCTCGGAGCATCATCATTGGAGCCAAGGTTTACTAGGGATTACATTCCGTTGAGGAAGGATGATTCAAAACAAGTGACGTTGAAGAAAGATGCTAGGTATCCATTGGTGACGCTCGACATTCTATATGGGGCCATCTTCGATAAGGATATCTTAGTTAGGGTGTCGCAACTCAAATATGTGAACCATGATATCATTGACATAATGAAGTTCCCTAAACTTGCACCAGACGAATACTTGGAACTGAGAATAGATCCAGTGATGAACCAAGCTATACCCGTGCTAAAAGGTATGGGCCAGAGGGTTGGAACGTGTTGGAATGCTAAATCTATTCGACATTCCACACTTCGGTAAGAGCCAAGAGGTGAATTCATGTGTCAAGATGCTGCTAACTTGTGTGCATGGAGGTTACTTATGGCTGGACAAACCAATTTCCATAGACACCGATCTCATTGCTTGAATCAAAGGCTTATTGAAATAGGGGGAAGATCCCACCTTGTTGTTTGAAAACAAGAAGATTGACAGGGCATTGTCAGATTCAATGAGGGAGAAATTTCACACAATCAAAGGGGTGCACTGGTTGGACATACCAAGTATATTTGACCCAACAATAAGAATTGTGACGCATGCATTGGCCTGCAAGTTGCTAAAAAAATGTAGGAAAGACCAAGTGTCCGCACGTGTGATAGTTGCAGCTGAGAAGTGTGTCAAAGGGGTACCGATGAGTTGGGAACCATTCTTACTTAACCAATTCCTCATAGATTGCATGGAAACACAAGACAAAGGCATGGAATTTCATTATTCCTTGTTGTTGATTCTGATTGTGTTCACAGTGTGGAATGAAACAAAAGATGCACAATTTCTAGGACTAAGAGGTAAGTTGTGTTTAGCCACTAAGTACCAAAACTTCTAGTACATGACGAACAATAGAAGACATATAGACACCAACACTAATTTCTTTCTATACAACGAAAGGATTAGGAGGTGTATCCAGGATACACCACACATTACACCACAACTTGTAGAGGCATACACACTGATTACATGATTTTGGGAAGACCGACATCACATCTATATACAAGTAAAGAAAGACCCGGGAGAGGAACGGGTCCAAACAAAGTATAAAATCACAGAGGAAGACATCCAACTGATTATGTAGGATTGGGAACTAGACTGGAAGGTTCCTACAAACGAAACATAGACGAAGCACCCTGACAACGAGGAAGAAGACTAAGGCAATGGTCAAGGTGATGGCACAGGGGATGTATAAGAGACAGTACCAGAAGTAGGGGAAAAGAGGAAAGACAAGAGTAAGGATACAACAACATCTGTGCAGAAGAAGATGAAATCCTATAAACAACCAACTATCTACACTTTGACAGACGATGATATTGACAGAATTGTCTACCAAGTGAGGGATGTCGTAGAAGAGACTGCTCAACAAACCCCATAAACAAAAAGAACTACACAAGAAGGTATAGGAACATGTAACACCATTGTAGTATCTTTGGGAGTAAATAAGGAGAGCACCAGAGTGAAGATCCAGTGAAGGACCAACACCAAGCGCGACTGGGGAAGCAAAGGCCACCACTTATTACTTGTCAGAGATAGTAGCAACGTGCTAAGTTTTTCATATCTCACCTAATGCAATTGATTTCCCCATGCCAAAGATGGAGGAGCAAGGAGGATTACTAAGTCACCTAGACTTAGTTGTTTTACAAATTCCCATAGGAGCACTTCAAGGATTATAGACGAGTATTGTGCAAGAAATAAAATTCCGCACAGAGTCAACGTCAAAGGAGTTGGTGAAGATAACAATGGATAAGGCATAACTGTGGAAGGATTACATGATAGTTGTGCAGGAGAAGGATGAGGTTGAGAAAAAGGAAATGAGGATATTGAAGGATAAGGATGAGGCCGAGAAATAGGCATAGAGGATATAGAGGGCCATCCAGAAACTATATAAGGTGATTCCATAGGTGTCGATGGTGGTAGAAGCCACACTGGAGGAACAATTATCCAAAATCAGTGAAGTCATTCAAGGATTCTGCACTAGAATTGGGGAGTTGGAAGTGCACGCTACACCAGGGACACCACCTAAGGAGAAGGAGCAAAGAGAAAGAAAAACCATAACCTCAGTAGAAAGAATTAAGAATCTAGATGAGGAGTGTGTGAAGTTATGTGAATAAAGCACATAACTTTGGAAAAATTTGAAGGAGGATCTGACAATGAAGGTTGTTGAGGAAAGATTAAGGAATGCATAGAAGAAGGATCATAAGGCCATGAAGAATATAAACACGCTTCCACCATCAGAGCACATAACAACCATCCTGGCGAACATACAATCATACAACAAGATATAATAGCTAAGGGAAGAGAAAAAGACTCTCGCACAACGATTGGAACCCCTGCAGGATGAAGCACTCACAGTCATAGGGGCATTGGCAGATGCACAAGTCATGGTGAAGAAAACAACACAAGAAAGTGAGAAGAAGCTCATGACCCTGATTGCACATGTAGTAGAGGATATTTTGGAGAAAGAATCCGAGGTAAAGAAGGAAGTTGCTACAACAAGAGAAACCCTCCAAAAGTTCATGGAGGCATGGAAGGGCATGACACAACAAGATTAAGTGGCTCAGGATGAGCCATAAGTGAGTGTTGGTGGCCTATTGGACATGAATTTTGAATAACTAAGTTTCAAAGAGCGCGTGCAATAGAAGAAAAATGAGTTGTTTGCGGGGTCAAAGTAGAAGTCACAGCATGCACAAAAGTAAGAAGAACAACAATTAGGAAAGGAAAAGTAGCATGCATGCAAAAAGGAAGGAAAAGAAGCACGCTGGCGTGAAAGAAGGAAAAGAAACATGCTGGAAAAAAAGAAGGAAAATAGCTAGGACATGTTATGGTTTGGATAAACTATTAGGGTTCTAAGCCCTAACTCTATGTATAAATATGTAATGGGTTGGGGAAGAATAGGTTGTTGCTGAAAAAGAGAGATTAGGTTGTTGAGGGTAAGAGATTAGGTTTCATATGAGTGAGAGATGCGTGCACTGTAGAGCGGTTAGGTAGGTGTAGATAGTATGATATGTTATATCTATTGTAAGCGCAGTGCGCAGGCTTGAGGAGATTATTGCATGAAGATTAATATAGAATCTAGTCATTGTGGACGTAGCCCAAGGATTGGGCGAACCACGTTAAAGTCTATGTCTTTATGTGTTGTGTTGATGTGATTGTTCATGGGTGTTTTGTTTATGCATGATTAATATAGATCTATTTACTATATTATTGTTGTGCAATAATAATGGATAATACAATGGGTTATTTAGGTTGCAATCTATGTTATACGAGTTATGCACAATAGAGTTTGTTAACTAATAAAGGATATGAATAAAGATATTGTGCACAGGGTGGATAAATAGTAATGGATAAGATGATTGCCTCACATCCCCTCATCCATGTAGAAACTTGGTTCATGTAGCCCCAGTAAATACCTCGGGTGAGACTTCAATTGCATGCAGGTGATGCCGAAAGGGTCATTATCTGAAGGGTTTTGTTGGTTGATTAAACTGAACCTACGATCTTATAACCGCGCACCAACAATGTGTGAGGTTTTGGTATCCTATTTTATGCTACCATTTCATGTTTAGTTGATTACTCATGTGTGATTTAATTCAATAAGTGATTTATTTGGAATTAATTGTTGGGTGTTGGGTAGGGGAATTTCAACATGGTATCATAGCTTGATCTCTGAAGAGAGGAAACAAAGAGCACATGGTATCATAGCTTGATCTCTGAAGAGAGGAAACAAAGAGCACATGGTATCACAGCACATGCTCTGAGGGGAAGCTAGATCTCAGATCCATAACCAACAGGTGCAAATCAAAGGATTGATTTTTGGAAAAAAACAATACTGAGGCAGAACAAGGGTTTTTGTAGGTGTACAAAGGGTCACATAATGAAAAATTGTGTACATACACAGGTCTATTTAAGGGCAGTCACATACATATGTGGGATCTAGTGGTGAGAGGTGCATACAAGTCCGTACGTGTCAATACAAGGGAAGTTTCAACAACTAGGGGAGATAAACATGTTTGAGCAGTGGGAAATGGAGTCTAGGCAACAAGAAATTTTGTTGGGTGGCTTGCTGAGCAATGGAAGGAGGCAGAGAAATCATCAAGGGATCTCAGATAGGTGGAGAAGGACTCCAATCTAGAAATCTGATCCACATAAGAGCACATAGGAGTAAAGACAGACTTTTGCTCATGTGCCCGAGTCATCCACTTAGGAGAAAAGATAGAATTTTTCTCAAGAAAAATTTCTACCCTCCAATTTGATCTAATAAATATGTTAGGACAGTGGTAAAAATTTGGCTAATTGAAGGAGTAATGGCCCAAATTTTCACTAACCAAATCCCTCTCCGTTTGGGTTAGTGCTTGCTAGCCTTAGGGGGGGAGTCCCTAGGCACCTTGGGCACCTTGCTATTGAGCTTTACGACTGATTTTCTGTTTTGAAACAAAAAATCAACAAGTTGATTGTCTTGGACAATGCGTTAAACAATCCAAAATGATGAGGAAAATATGGTTCTTTTGCTTGGAGAGTTCCCAAAGGGTTAGTGCAATGATTATGGAATGAAAATAGAACATAAAACTACTCAAGAGACCAATAAAATCACCATGAATAGTTCATAATCATGGCAAATCATATTTCAAAGTTCACAAAATACCGACAAGAAAAATGTTAGAGAACAAACTCTTAATTTATTTATTGAATAGGCTTGCAAGAGGGTTGGCTAGACCACAATAGGAAAGTCCACAACCGATACAATGATCACTTTGCTCAAAGAATGAGTCACTAGATTAAGAAAGAGAAAAATAATAATGAGAACGAAACACTTTGTTGTTGCTGCTAAGAACCAACCAATAACCAATGGATACCATTCAATATATAGGAGAGGAGTGTGAATGAAATAAGAGTTAATACGCATGAGGGAATAAGTGTGAGTGATAACATAGGAATTCATGCACATGAGAGAATAAGTGTGAGTGAGTAATGCACATGGGTGAGTTATGAGTGAGAGTGCATGGAGGATAATTGTATCTTTCCAACACATGTTAGATTGCTAAATTTGGCCAAGGGATGAGGGAGCTATGAGTTAAAGGGAAATTCACCCTATTTTTTAGGGATTTCCTAAAATTTAGGAATTTTGCGTTTAAAAACACTTTAGGGAGAATTTTTAGAAACTGGTTGTATGGAAATTGAGAATATGGAAAGTGAGAGGACTAGAGTGAGAAAAATTAGCCTTGAGTGACTAAAATTTCTCCAGACAATGCCACCTCACCCATGCGCCACTTCTTTAGCTTAATTAATTCTCATTTAATACATAATCCTTGGAAAATGCACCCTTGGTCCATGATGCCATGTAGATGCCACATCATCCTGATACTCTTCCACATGTTGAAATATGAGCTTGCCAGTTGTCACTATTGGAGATGACGATGACTGCTAAAAACAAAAAATTTCAAAAATAACCATCCGATCCCAGAAATTTGAAACTTGTTGAAATTGACCCAAACTCTCCACAAATTCTCTTAATGACTATGAGACCATCATCATGTATCTACTGCTAAAAATAGACACTATTAAAAATATAAAGTTGTCTACATGTTCATGACTTTATACTCATTGGATTCAATTTTCCGCAAGGAATCCAAATCCACAATCAGAATCGACATGTGAGCCCTTGTGCTCAACCTGCTAAAAATAGAAATCTATGCCAAATCATCCCGAAAAAGGTCCAAAAGACTCATAATGTCTTAAAGATCAATAATATGTGCTCAAAATATGACTCTGGGGCCTGGAACTCAAACTGCTAAAAATAGAAAGTTCTTGCATGTGGCTTGAAAAAATGCTATCGGGTCTAGAATCATGCAAGGCCCATCCCTGTATGCCCAAAACTACTCCAAACTGCCAAGGGACCCACTCAAAACGTGTCTACTAAAAAGTACCAACATATGTTGTATGTAGACATCTCTCTCAAAATGCATGGGAAACTAAGCTAACTCTACCTCTGAACAAAATAACCATGTACCAATCATATACCTGCCTCTGATAACCTCTTTTCTCAACACAAGTGCTAAACTTTGGGAGAATCTAAGAATTTCAACCAAAATAGTGCATGGCAACTCTTAACCTACAAGATTTTCAAGGGTGAAAATCTAGGGGTTAAGAATGGCGACTCAAGGGGACGAGATCCCCTTGTGATCCAGATTATTTCCAAACGAAATGAAAGAAGAGATATTACAATGAAATACTCATAAAAATTTCCAGAAACAAAGAGATACAACAATACATGATTTCTATTAATGAAATAAATGTACAAAGACTGTAAAAATACAGAGTGCAAGACTCGCTAGAATGGTGGTAGCTTTATCTCTGAGAAGAGATGTGACAACTACGCTCATTCACTAGAGGATGATTACAATGAGGCTCTGAAGGCCTTTTTATGATAAACATGAATGCCAAAACCCTAGACATCCAAAAACCTAACCCTATGAGATGAAGTTCCAAAAGTCATGTGAGCCTCGTTGGGGTAAGTTAATACATTAACTTCCCGAGGTCGTAACTTTTGCATATGATCTCCGTTTTAGGTGTGTGATAGCCCGTTGGAAATGTATTTTTGAGAACTACGCATTATGCCATCAAAATATAACCTTTTTCTACAATTTGATTATGGTAAGCCAAGAAAACATTGTTTAGAGCCCCAAAAAGGCCCTGGAAGTACAAAAAGATGTACTGACATGAAATTCCAAAATAAGCCAGTTGGGATAGGTGGATGGACACCAATATCCACCTGGATGCTGTATAGGGATTTAGGATATCCCTGTAATTGCAGAATCCAAAATTATAAAGAAATGTCCCTATTATAGAGAAACACGTTGAACTGAAGATTGTTAAGATGAGCTAGTTGGAATTTTGAACAAGTGGGTGGGCACCAATATCCACCTAGATCAATCCTCCCCTCTTAGAAAGCAATGGTATCCATTGCGTTGAATGCCTGGGGAAGAGGGGATTTTTTTTTTGAATCTTAATCTTGGTGAGTTGCGTGCCTTTTTGAAGAAGTTACGTTGATTGGTTTGTGGAAGGCTGTCACAAGCATGTTGTTGGCAGGGTTGAATATGTTCCAGCAACCTGTTGTCTTTGGGATTGATGGGGCATTGTGTAGGAACCATAGTATGTGAAGAAACACTATCTTCTTTCTCTTTTGAAATCTGCTTCTGCTGGATAGAAAGTGTTGAGTTTGCAGTGATTGTAGTGGCCTTCTGTGCATCCTTGGAACAAACTGTGAAGAGGATGAATTTTGCAGTATGAGAGATTACCTCGTGGAATTGTTTTGGAGGAACAATAGTCGGAACTACCTATGGTATCCTATAGAGATGACCCCCAAGAGTAATAATGACACTACGGGGACGAGACTCATAAACAACATGACATTTCCACATATATGGTTGGCCCAAAACAACATCGCAGACATCAAGAGGGGAAGCATCGCACACTACCTCATCCTTGAAGGGTTGGATGCCATAAGACAAGCGACACTGTTAGCTGACACAAAGATCTCATCCCTGGTGAATCCATCTCATCTTGTATGTCTATGGGTGTGGTGTTGTAAAAAACCCCAATTGTTTGACAACCTCACCTGAGATGAGGTTCTTCTGGTTGTCGCTATCAACAATGAAATGCAACAGGGTCCCCTTCACCACATCTGTGAATGGAAGAGTTGGTCCCCCTCTTCAGTATCTACTGGCTCTTTTGGTTGAATTGTTGTGGTCGTGACAATAACAGTAGGGTTTGCGTCGATGATATTTATGTTTTCAATATTTTCTGGATTAGATTCTGAATCAGGGTTCGACTCCTTGTCTTTGACCTCAGCCACCAATGACTGTTTTGAGTGACATTTATCGGTGTTGTGTCAGGGTCTTTTGTGGAAGTCACACCACTTCCCAGTGTCATTCTTCATCTTTTCCTTACCCTTATTGTCACGTGTCTTGGACTGGTTGTCTGGAGACTGTTGGTTAGGGTTGTCTTTACCATGCTTGGTTGTTGAGAATTTGTAGACCCGAACTCCCATTTTTTCTGGTGCCTAAATTTTTTCTCGATTTTGACAACATATCAATAGGTAGCTCCCAATGATGAGATGTTTATAAAATTCATTTTGGTTTGGATGTACCTATGCAGAGCCCCATGGTATTTCAGAACCAGATGTCGCTCAGAGTCTTTGATACCCAGCTTGGTGTGCAAGGTATGGAAAGTATTTGTGAACTCCATAACTATTTGTCTCTTCTCTTTCCGCAGTGTGGTCTATCTCATGTACTGGTCTTCATAGTTATCAACATGGTAGTATTTTTCCTTGACTCCATCCACAAAAAAGTTCCAAGTGGGCTCGACCCCATATATTCTAGATTCCTTTGTGGAACTTTTCTCCCAGTAAGTTTCCCACCAATGTTTGACATGGGGGAGAGCCTTGAGAAGTGTGAAGGTGATATTTTCCATGTTATAAAAAATGTGAACAAATAAATATCCTTCTCACAGATTTAACCATTTTTCTAAGGCATTCGCATCTATCTGACCTTCAAATACATGAATATCAAAATTAACTTGTACCTTGAAGGGAGAGGTTCCTCCAAAGTGGTCGCTTGATGAATATGCACATGTTATCGACAGTTGTTGAAGGATGTGAGAAAAATTCTCCTTCATTTCGCCCCTTTATCGCGCAATATCTTACTCAAGAAACATGTTAACATAATCTTCCACCATAGAGGGTTTTTTGGGCGTGCGAGAGTGATTTTCCTTGAGAGAGATAAGATCAAGACCCAACTTTTTATACTCATACCTCGTTGGGGACATGCACTAAAAAACAATCAAGAGCAGCCTGCTCTGATACCACTGATCTGGATTATTTTTCGAATGAAATGAAAGCAGAGATATTACAATGAAATACTCATAAAAATTCCCAGAAACAGAGAGATACACCAATACATGATTTTTATTAATGAAAGAAATGTACAGAGACTGTAAAAATACAGAGTGCAAGACTCACTAGAATGGTGGCAACTTTATCTTTGAGAAGAGATGTGACGGCTATGCTCATTCACCAGAAAATGATTACAATGAGGCTCTGAAGGCATTTTTATGATAAACATGAATTCCAAAAACCTAGACATCCAAGAACCTAACCCTAGGAGATGAAGCGCCAAAAGTCATGTGGGCCAGTTGGGTTAAGTATTTTTGAGAACTACGCATTATGCCATCAAAATCTGACTCCATCTATAATTTGACTGTGGTAATCCAAGAAAACACTGTTTAGAGCCCCAAAATGGCACTGAAAGTACAGAAAGATGTACTGACATAAAAACTTCCAAAATAAGCCAGTTCGAATAGGTGGGAGGCCACCAATATCCACCTAGATGTTGTGTATGGATTTAGGATAACCCTGTAATTCTAGAATCCACAATTACAAAGAAATGTCCCCATTACAAAGAAATGTGCTAAACTGAAGACTGTTAAGATGAGCCAGTTGGAATTTGGAATAGGTGGGTGGCCACCAATATCCACTTGGATCACCTTGTGGGATGTCAAGAACCATAATAATCCCTGTGTCTATAACAATAATGATCTGTGAAAATCTGTAAGATGTACCAATGATTCTCTGAAAAGATATGTACCAAAATATACCCCTGTAAATGTGTGGAAGGAAAGAAGGCCCTGCAAGTTGACAAAGAAGACCCTGTAAGCTGACATGTAATACCAAATCCTATCCATTGGTCCATGGATTCAAAGTATATAAAACACCCACTGATACACAAGGGGTCTCATCCAAATATGCTACCTGCTACCATCCAATATGTACACCTCCCCCTGCAGAAAATGTGTTGATGTCGATAGAAGGGAGAGGGTCACTTAATAACATGTCAATAATGAAAACACCCGTCAAGTGTGAATGAACACCACCAATAATAACAATGGGAATTAAGGTATGAGCACGACCTGACACTACGAAAGATGTTCTGAATTCGAACAGTGCCAATGATCATCCAATCAAGGCCCAATGATACTCATCCTTTTCGGATGTGAGATAACCACCAATGAGGCTAACGACTACCAATGTGATCTACTTATGGGTCATCCATAGATAATGTGTTGAATTCTATATAGGATGACCCGTTGAAAATAAGAGCAATGATGTCTCTCTTCCCTAAGAACAAACTGATAACTCAAAAAGATCAATATGAAAGAACCATGTACCATATCTCTATTGTTGGATTGGGGGGATGACTGACTCAAAGCATATGACTCAATGATAAGAGATGAAGAGACAAGACATAATATGAATCAAGACACTCCTATTTCTCCTCAAAACTACCCATCCTAAAGGCTCAATACTTCGAGAACAATGACAAAACAGGACCCCCATCCAAGCTCACACTAATGATAGACACAAACAATCGACATGTGAAGGATTTGAAATTAAAATTTTATCCCAGGAATAACAATTATGAAAACCATTTATTCATGAAAGGAAAGACACACAAGACACGACCACATGTTGATATGACTTGCCAATAATCAACGACACTTATGCAAAGACAAAAGTAAATAACTGAAAGGAAAAGAAACTACAAGGAAAATATATATTGTTGTCCTAAACTCTTCAAAAATCAGCAAGAAAGACCAATGTAACCATGTAGCCAAATGATTAGTCCAACGAGAGAGGTCAACAAAGTCATCCTTCCAGGGGGACCAACCATGAAATCTCATATAACCCAAAGTTGCCTTGATGTATTTTCCAATGAAGACATAATTGAAGGGTGTCATTTGACTGAAGGATGCTAATTGGGGCTTAGAACACAATATTTCAGTAGTAATAAGTGTGAATTCATGAGAGACAAAACACTTTAAATCTTCCTTTTGAAATACCTCCATCATCCTAAGCTCAACTGGGTCATGATGAACCCTGATATCCAAGCACTGATCAATCTCAAGACCTTGAAGAACAACCTCAGAATGCAGAATCACAAGCAAAGTGTAAGGGACATCATCCTCTAGTTGAACCAAAAGTGGCTCTTCCTATTTTAATGGTATTGGATCAAGATTCTCTTGAACCACTTCTATGATAGGCAAGGATGAAGCCTCTTGTTGACTGACCTCTACTTGGTTAACTTGTGGATCTTCCTCTTGAAAATTTTCATCTTCACTAATGGGAGGAACCAATGAACACTCTTGAGTATTCAAATCTTCACCTTCATCTTCTCAGAACTTTGCATGTGACTCAAATGGTGCAACTATTGGTTTTAGATCCTCTAAAATTGGGCTATCACCCTCATGTTCATCTTTGAGAACTTGACATGGTGCAGGTTGTGGTTCATCTTCAATAACACAAACTTCTTGCACTTCTGTAACAAGCAATGGTTGAAGATCATCGAGTGGAGTTAACTTCACTGGTTGGTATGGGACATGGATTAAAGGGAGTTCACAAGATGGAATGTAATTTGTCTCTAACTTGATAGCGACAACTTGCGCTTCCTCCATATTTTTAAGGTCTTCATTCGTGAGAAAAACACCAAAAATACCATCAATTACCTCAAGATAATAAATCAAAGCAACATCTTTGTTAGGCCTTACTCTACAAGGAATTCGATTGTAAAATTTGGAAAAACAAGTGTTAAATTGGAAAACAACTTCACTTTCATGCTTTTTAATAATTGAAAAACCTGTGCAAAAGAAGAAAATGTCTTGTGTATTTTCTCATCTCTCAGTGAATTTCTCCTAGAAGGAATTCCATCCATCAATGGAAGCATCAGGAAGGGACTTGTACCATGCTCATGCCTCCCCCTCAAGGGTTGACACAAACATCCTCATCACCACATCCTCATGTTCCACATCAAAATCGCCCACCACTTGCACAAATTTAGCCAAGTGATCCTCAATTGATTCTTCCAACCTCTCTGCAAACAAAGGTATGCGTTTAAGCCATTTATGTGCAGGTAAGTCATGAGGATAATCTGAGAATGCATTAAAACTTAGTGGGTCAAAGGAAAACAATATCTACCTTAATAGTGGCCTCACAACTACATCCATATTGTTAGTCTCATATAGGAAAAAAACCATAGTTTCTATCCTAGTACTAGCTCGAGATGGAAATAAAATGAAAGATAAAAGGTCGAAGATACACTCACCATACTGCTCATCGAAAAATAACTTACCTAAGAACTCATACACTTACCAACTTTTAGAGGAATTCTTGGTGACGAGATAGTCTTGTTTCGTAAAAATATGTTAGAGTCACTTCAATATCGGAGCTAGACTTTGTGAGGGAATCGAAACCAAAAGATATTCTTGTGTAATTCCCCTAGGGAGTCGTCCCTGGATACTATGGAGTTGCCATGTGAGTTAGAAAAAATAAATCAATTATAATAAAAAATCATCTATGTCGTTGTTACCAAGGATGGTGTTCCCTGACAACGACGCCAACTTGTTAGTACAAATTTCTACCCTCCAACTTGAGCTGATAAATTTGTTAGGACAACGGTAAAAACTTGGCTAATTGAAGGAGTAATGGCCCAAAATTGTCACTGACAAAACCCCTCTCCGTTTGGGCTAGTGCTTGCTATCCTCAGGGGGGCATCCCTAGGCACCTTGTTGCTAAGCTTTATGACTAATTTTTTGTGTTAAAACAAAAAATGAACAAGTTGTTTGTCTTGGACAACGTGTTAAATAGTCCAAAATGATGAGGAAAATATGTTGTTGTTGTTGTTGTTTTTTATTTTTTATTTTTTTTTTCTTCGCTTGGAGGGTTCCTCTAGGGTTAGCACAATGATTATGGAATTCTTGTTAGAACATAAAACTACTCAAGAGACCAATAAAATCACCATGAACAATTCAGAAACATGACAAATCAGATTGCAAATTTTGCAAAATACAGACAATAAAAAGGTTAGAGAACAAACACTTAATTTCTTTATTGAATAGGCTTGCAAGAGGGTTGGCTACACCATAATAGGAAAATCCACAACTGGTACAATGATCACTTTGGTCAAAGAATGAGTCACTAGACTAAGAGAGAGAAAGAGAAGAATGAGAACAAAACACTATGTTGTTGTTGTTAAGAACCAACCAATAACCAATGAAGACCATCCAATATATAGGAGATGAGTGTGAATAGAATAAGAGTTAATGTGCATGAGGGAATAAGTGTGAGTGATAAAATAGGAATTAATGCGCATGAGAGAATAAGTGTGAGTGAGTAATGACCATGGGTGAGTTTCAGTGAGAGAATATGGATGATAATTTTAACTTTCCAATGAATGTTAGATTGCTAAATTTGGACAAGGGATGAGGGAGTTATGAGTTAAAGGGAATTTCGCCCAATTTTTTAGGGATTTCCTAAAATTTAGGAATTTTGTTGCATGGAAAGTGAGAGGAACAAAGTGAGAAAAAATAGCCTTGAGTAGCTAAACTTTCTCCAGACAATGCCACCTCACCCATAAATAACCTCTTTAGCTTAATTAATTCCCATTTAATACATAATCCTTGGAAAATACGCCCTTGGTCCATGATGCCATGTAGATTCCACATCATCCTGATACTCTACCACATGTCAAAATATGATATTGCAACTTGTCACTACTGGAGATGACGATGACTGCTAAAAATATAAATTTCCAAAAATAACCATTCGGTCCCAAAAATTTGAAACTTGTCGAAACTGACCCAAACTCTCCACAAATGCCTAGAATGACTATATGTGTCTACTGATAAAAATATAAAGTTGTCTGCATGTCCATGAATTTATACTCATTGGATTTGATTTTCCGCAAGGAATCCGAATCCACAATCAGAATCGACATGCAAGCCCCGATGCTCAACCTGCTAAAAATAGAAATCTATGCCAAATCATCCCGAAAAAGTTCCAAAAGACTCATAATGTCTTAAGGAGCAATAATATGTGCTCAAAATCTAACTCTGGGGCATGTAACTCAAACTGCTAAACATATAAATTTCTTGCATGTTGCGAGGAAAAGTGCTATCGGGACTAGAATCATGCAAGGTCCATCCTTGTATGCTCAAAACTGTTCCAAACTACCAGGGGACCCACTCAAACCATGTCTCGTAAAAAGTAGCAACATCTATTGTATGTAGACATCTCTCTCAAAACGCATGGGAAATCAAGCTAACTCTGAAAAAAATAACCATGTACCGATCATATACCTGCCTCTATTGGGAACCAACCTCTTGGTCATCACAAGTGATACACTCTGGGAAAATCTCAGAATGCCAGCCAAAATAGTGAATGTTGGATCTTAACCAACAATATTTCCAAGGGTGAAAATATAGGGGTTAACACACGTACAACTTGTGTAAGTTGCAGATGTAGGGTCGTATAGCAGTAGAGGTGCTCGATTGTAGAAGTTGGATGTTTCTCAGTGGACAAAAAATGCATATAGAGTGAGATAGGAGATCTCATAGATTGCATGGAGGACTTTCATCCAAGTGTGTAGGGCAGGGTCCAAGGAAAGGAGCAAAGGGACAACAAGGGAGATATCAACCAACAATATCGAATGATTGATATTGAGGCATGATAGGATAGGGTATTTGATGCATTGTATTATTCCTCAGGTGGACCATTATCTCAAGACAAGAGCCCATATTTTATATTAATAAAATCAATTAGAGTTGGAAGCACGAGAGCTATTCAACAATCTAACGGAAGACTCAAGAACCCATGTGGATCTTGGTGATGATACCAGGTATGAAGTGAAGGGAGAGGGAATAGTTACGTTCCAACTTGAGTCAAGAGGTTTGTTAGAGGCCCATGATGTGATTTATGTACCATAATTGAAGAAAAACTTGCTCTTAGTTTTAGTTTTGGAGGACAGGGGTTTTGTCATTACTTTTCAGAGAGGGAAAGTACTCATATGTTCAAAGGGTGCTATCCCTGACACAAATGAGCATTGGTGTCAGAGAGGGTATGTTATATAGGTTGAAGGGAAAGCCTCTAAGAATATCCAAGGGAATCTTGGATCATAGATCGATGTCAGTGGAAGAGGACGAGGAGCAGGAGGCTTTAAAGGGTGAGCAACCAAAGAATGAGCATATTTCACAGACTTCCAGTGTGGGGAGTGAACCTTCAGATGAGAAGAGGGAGTTATCCCCTTCCAGTTTTTCTAGGAGATCGAATTGGTATTAATTGACATTGATGGATTCTCATGAGCAGGAGGCTCCTAGGACCACAACGAGGGAGAGAAAACCTTTGACGAAGTTTCCAAACTTCGTGGCATTGATATGTATCATCATTGATTCTGATACTTCCAGTGTTCATGAAGCAGATGATCAACATGGTTGGAGGGATTCTAGTGTGTAGGATGATGTGTGCAACATTGTGTCGGGATCGAAGGGAGAACTAATTCGAAGTGGCTCTACGGGAAACACCTTCCTCACTAAGAGGGAGTGTTTATGCTAGTGATAGCATTGGACATGTATTTCCACACAAGTCTATGTGTCTAGATGCGTGGAAATTTTCCAAAGCATTCTACTCTTGGATTTACTTTACTTAACGAAATTATTAAAGTAAATTGCTTTTATTAATTAATTATGTAATTAGTTAATTGAGTTATTTATGGAAATTCTAAAAGTAATTAACATGTTTCTAAATCTCAAGTGAGGTGAGAAGTAATCTCAACCATCAATCACTTTGGAGATCATAAATAGATCATAACTCACGATTATAAAAGTAAGGCTAGGGTAAAGGAGAAGAAACTTTGATGAGAGGTCAAGGTCGGATATTTGGTGTCATACCAAGATCGAGATCTTTGGTGAGATGCCAAGATCAGGGATTTTTCACACAGATAGCAAAGGAAGACCTTTGCTAGTGTGGAATCACCAAGGTCACACTTAAGAGTAGAGAAGGACTTTTGCTCAAGTGCTTGGATCACGAAGGACTGTAATTCAAGAGGACCAAGGACTTGATACATGAGATTATTGAGGGTAGAGAAGGACATTTTCTTTCAAGAGGATTGGATAATGAAAGATTATGATTAAAAATCTTGGATAGGTGGAGAAGGACTTCCATCTAGAGATCAGGTCAAGGAGAAGAGAGAGCAGAGGCAACGCAGGTGGGTTTCAGTCAGAGGAAGCCACAAGAAAGTGTCACGTCGTATGAATCTTTTCATACAATCCTTCCATACATGTACGCAGGTTTCAGTGGAGATAGTTGCGTACATATGTGAGTTTTCTCACGGAAAGTCGCACACACCTTGAAAATCATGCAATTTTGGTTTGTATTACACATCAAACTTTGTCAAGTTTGTCTGCAGTTGTATTTCTCTTAGTGGGTCATTATCCCTATTACAAGAGCCTTGATTTTAGCATAATAAAATCATTCTCAACACTGGTTTTCCCTTCGAGATTTTTTCAGGGGCTTATACCCGAAAATACTGGTGTCTTGTGTGTGAGATTTTGGTTTCCTAGTTTATGCTTTCATTGCATGTTTAGTTGATTACTTAGTTGTGCTTTAATTCAATAAGTGATTTATTTGTAATTAACTACTAGGCGTTGGGTAGAGGAATTTCAACAGTTTACACAGTTAAGGGTTTTCACACCCAACTAAAGAATCAATTCACCCTCTCTCTCTCTCTCTCTCTCTCTCTCATCTTTGCTTAATCACCAAAAATAAATTGAGAATAAACCCTTACTATTTGTTGTTCATTGATTGCATTTAGGTTGAAAGGGAAAGAAAAAAATATGTTTTTTGTTTTATGTTCTTTACTTTTATTTTTAGTTTTCTAGACTAATTAGGTTAGTTACGACTGAAGAAAGAGAGCTAGATAAACTAGTTTTTCTTACTTCATTTGAACCTCAATCATTTTTAGTTCTTAATTAAGTTAAATTATAGTTAAACTAGATAATAAATAAGACACAATAAATCCTACTTATAGCCATACGTTCATTTAAAGATTAATCATAATCTACTTAGTGGACCTTTCCTTCCTCCCTTTGCTAGTTTTCCTAACATTGTCCATAAACCAAGTGGCAACTCCGCCTTGTGAAGCCTAGTCGTTCTAGCTCAACAAACATGATTTTGATAGTGAGTTGTCCTGCAATCCCAAGGAATGCCCCTTTCCGCTCTCGCCCCTCTCTCCTAGTTTTAGCTAGCCTCGGATGTGGAGAATAGTCATCCTATCTCTTCCTCCTAGATTGAGAGCACCTATTCTCTTTAGAGCGCTCAAACCGATCTATAATTTTTAGAGGGTTACCCTATGTACTATTTTAGGGAGTCCGCTATTGCCTCTCTTACCCATTTTTTAGTATCTAGGCAACTCTTGCAACATAGTGAAAGGACAGACTAGTAAAATGGTTGTATTGTTAGAAAACATTATGAACAACATCTCAATTAGACCCTACCATGTATTTAGTAGAATGACAAGTTCCCTACACTTTCTCTTGCTATTTTTGAGGTCAAATATCCCTTGGAATACAAACCTAAGAATTATGGTTGGGAGATGAATATACTAGCCCAAAACCCATTATTCTCGGATTACCCCTTGCCTATGGTTGGACTCATGTTGACTCTTACTTAATTTGTGTTTTTATGTTTTATATACTATATGAATTATGGACTTACTCACAAAGACTTCAAATCTATTGCTTTTTTATGTTGTTTTGGACATTTGTATGGTTTGTTTTATGCCCAAAGGATTGAGTTTTGGTTTTTGGCATTTTCTATTTTAACTTTGCCCAATTCATACCCTCACCCTTTCATATATATATTGATATTTAAAATATTATAAAAATGACAAATTGTATTAAAAAAACGCCAAATATTTTCTACATAATTTTTAAAAAATATATGATTTGGCGATTCAAATAGATGACTAGATGAGCCTTTCACTTTAGTATGAGACTGGGTAGATTATTGCTGTCAAATATAGAGCAATGTTATTGTGGTTTTTTTAAAAGATTTTATTTTTTTGGGTGAATACTTTAGGTTTCCCTAAATTTGTTATTTAAGAACATTGTATAGTGCATGCAAACTTTTTTTAGTTTGGTCAAAGTCTTTATAGTCTTTTGACTATGTATTAGTTCACCCAATTTTTAAGCATAATTAAAGTTTTTAAGAAAAAATTAAAAACTTTATATTTTTATTTTTACTCATTTATATTCTTATTTTTGTATTGGATTATATCAAAATGATGTAACTAAATACTCTGGGTGGTGAGCTATTGTTTTAGTATATTTATCAAAACTTTAAAATCTATTTAAACAATAAATTTAAAAATAAATTATTGGTTAAATCTCTGATTATATTTATTATTGATAGTTAGTTATATAATTATATAAATGGGGTTGTTTAATTGTTACACTTAAACATTATTTTTTATTGTTTAAAATCCATTTCTAAATGCAGAAATGGATTCAACTTGCTAAAAAATCCTGGGGCACTCAGATTATATCTAAATAATCATAGAAATCTATGAATCTAACAATTTTTCACTGGATTTCCAGCAAATATCCACGAAAAATATCATTCAAAAAATTTAAACTATATGATTGTACATCTCATCTTATATTAAGAACATGTGGGTCTGAGTGGGCCTAATGGTTAAGAACATGTGTTTCCTCTTAAGAGGTCACAAGTTCAAATCCAAATAGGGTAGGATATGTATGGGTCCCTTGTCCAATAAACAAAGGGGTCTCATACACCAATTAGTGTCTACTAGTCAAACCACACCACTGCCATCGATTTTTCTTTCTCCTTCCACTAGTACAGATTTGTACTTCCCCGGCAGGTATCCCGTCCACAGTAGAAGAAAAACAAAAGTCATAAATTCTGAACACAAGCAACTATAAAAATCATTTGCCACTATCAGAGAATATGAATACATACCAGTGTAAATACTAGCTTTTGTTTGGGTTGCTAGGAGTAAGTGCATCAGGCTCTATGATAATTTGAAAACACACAGTTCACATTGAGCACAATTTGAAAATAATAACAAAAGCAACTTCCTGAGATTCTGAGAAGCTTTTATACAGTTATCGTTCAGAGATAACTTTGAAAGAAATTATTGCTCGTTCAGAGATCACTTTGAAAGAAAGAAATTATTACCCTTTTAAGCTTCGCAATCGTCGATAAGGGAATTTTCACTCAGCATTAAGGTTTGTGGATTTCATTGAAAATACTAGGCGAGCAATTTTTTTGTCATTGTTTCTTATACAAATTATGTTTGGCATTAATTATATAAAGTTTGATGAAAATATTTGTATGTGTAGAATATGTTATGGCGTGAGTGCACTTGATTCCACACTTAATTTAAGCTACTTGATTGGATGTACATGTTCAATAATCTTTTTCCATAGATGATGCTTCTTTTT
>ML825061.1:43207-57610 GCA_009831015.1 Picea engelmannii | reverse complement strand
CTCAGCAGTTGCATCACTTCTGGTGTTTTTCTGATAAGTGTTTTTCATCTTGTATCTTGAAATGTATATTCTGACATTTATGCTCATAAGCTGTGAAATCATGAAGGGTTTCAGTATAAGACTGTCTGTGTGGTGTTTGATCAAAAATGGTGGTTGCATGCTTTTTTTGGAAGGACCACGTATGGCTTACGTTTATAGATAGATTTGTACATATATTTATATGCATATTGAATTAATTCAGACTTCAAGTCTGTTCTCGGGAAATCTATACCTCTATTCGTCCCCAGGAATACCCGAAATCGATCTCTCCACAGAGATATCCTTCTTGGAAATCTTATCAAGAACCTGGAAAATGATTTGAAGGTGCGGGTTTTAGTAACCCTATACGAGGAAGAATGATCCTCTTGAAATCCCGAAATAGCAACGTAGGGATAGGTATCGATCGACGGACGAGATCCCGTTGGAAGATCTGCGGTCATTCACGACCGTTAGGTTGGATGAAGAAATGAGGGTGTTACATGCCTTAACCCCTTTCCTTTATCTTCGTGAGTGGCGAAGAAATCAGGACCGTAGATCCCCAAGGTCCATGAGAGTATTTGGACCGTTGGTTTTTCCACGTCCAGGGAGCAATGGAAGAGTGCACAACGTGGGACCGACCTGAACCGTCAGATCTTATTTAGAAAACCCAACAGTCGTTGGATCTGTCAGGAGATGCATGAGGGTTAAGCCCTCGTGAACAGGGGCGAAAGTCTTGAGAAGGAGTTCGTATCGGGATTTAGACATTCAGGAATTTGGGAGTCCGGAGGACGAGAGTCCGGACACTCGACATCAGAAGTCCCGAAATAAGCGAAAGGGGATTTGAGCCATCCATCTGCTGGAGGACGCGTGTCGCAAAATTATCCGTTTTGGATATTCGGGCACCAGGAATCACAGAGGTGAGCGCCTAGCCCTTGCGAGCGGCAAAGTCGCGAAAGAACCTGAGTCGTCTGTTGGAGGGAGGACATGTGTCGCGAAATCACCCATATCGGGGATTCAGACATTGGAAGTTATTGCGGGAAGTCTTTTGACTTCACGGGTGGCGAAGTCGCGAGAGAATCGCAGCCGTCCATCTGAGGAGGACAGGTAGCACCTTGTCGTGTGCGCAGACCCTGTAGGAATCAATGAGGTCGAGGAAATCTTTCACAGTTCCAGAGAAGAGAAGCTCGGAAGGAATAGTGTCATTTTGTGAACAGAGCCTTAGCTGCAAAGATCGCAGAAGAGAAGCAAAGGCTGAGACCTTTGATACTTAAGAAATATTTCAAGGAAATGGAAGAGAAGCGCATGCTCAAGGAGGAGCTACAATTGTCGTTAGATCAGCTGGAGCGAAATAGATCTGGGTCGTCGAAAATGTACGTCCAGATGCGCGCAGAAGAGAGCAGAAACAGATGGCAGAGAGACTTCGTAGAGAAGTGTCGAAATGTCGTGGTCCGTTGGATCACACTGAGTTGCGAGGGAGTTAAGTCGTAGAAGCAGCCATGGGAGAAGTTGTATGGATAGTGGAGACACTTCGAGATAGAAGTGGCGAACAACCGATAGTCATTGGATCTTGCAGGGTTGCAAGGCGGTTAGGGTCGGGGCAGTCCCGAAGAGGTCCGAGTTCGGGATCTCGCATCTCGGGGTTTCGCAATAAGAGAGCGCAAGAGTTGGGTGCTCCAACTCACGAAGTCGCGAAGTGCGAAATCGCGAGGAGAAAAATCTGAACAGTTGGATCCATGAATGGGAGGACCGTTGGATCAGGGCCTTATTGCACGTATCGCGCATTCAGAGTTTCGGAGGTTGAGAGGACCTCTTATCGACATCAGAAATCGCGAAGTGCCAAGAGCCGAGGCACAAGTGAGGAACACGTGGCAGAACCAAAAGGTGGGGCCCGCGTGGTTGATAGGCGGACACGCGTTGCCTGGAAAAAGGAGTCAATGCTCTGTTGACTTCTCACGTCTCGGGGATTCACAGAGTAAGAGCACGGAAGCTCAACCCTTTGACTCGCGAAGGTGTGAGTAGAGAGAGGTGTTAGCATTTAGCCTAGCCAGTGGTCAAGTGTGGAAGGCGCTGACAGAAAGGAGCTATACCCATTTCGTGATCTCGGGTATCGCGAGATTGGGAAGGAAGAGTCGGGAGTTTTGACTCGTGAACTCGGGAGAAGGTGAGTCACGACAAGCGCCTTTGGGAATAGGCCTTGGTCATAGCGTTGTGGTCGCTTGGGAAAGGTGGAGCTCACGCCTAGTGTTGTTCACACAGGGGAGATATCGAAAATAACCTGTGGACCAAGGCATAGCCCAAGGGGCTAATTGCTGATCAAAGCCTCTTCAATAGTTCGGCATTCGGGGTTTGCAGAGCCGAAAGTATCGACTCGCTTATAACACTGAGTCACGAAATGCAAAAAGGCACCTAGTTGTTTGACCTGTGATCAGGATCAACGATCACATGGAGGTGGAAAAAGGGGAGAACTAGCCTGTGCTAAGCCCCGTAGCATTTCAGGGATTCTGACCCTCGAGAATTCGGCGAAAAATCTTCATTTTCGTAGTGGGTTTGTGACAAATTGGTATTAGAGCATGGTTACAACACTTGGCTTGCTTGGGCTCATGAACGAGTTCCGCAGAAGCTTCGTTCAGAACACTCTTAAAAAGAGTAACCCCCTGTCTTAACCTTCTTAATCAAAAGACGAAGTTAAGAATGAAAAACCCCTATTGTGTGTGTGTACATGTGAAAATATGAATTATGTACTGGCCATAAATAAATATAAATATTGACTAACAACCAGTGTTTTTCCTTTTGCACACAAGCGGAAGATCAACCACGGGAAATTATCAACGCATAGTATGGTGACTCACCAAGAAGTGGGAGAAGGTTCCCACAATAGAGACGAACAGGCTGACGAAAGGAGGGCAGTAGGGACCCCTCCAAATCTAGTCGAGACTGTGAGGAGTCTCATGGTCGAATTACAAAGTTGCAAGGCTGACAATGAAAGGATGATGAAAGAACAAGAAAAGCAAACATAAATTAACGTAGTTTTACTGCAGAGTTTATCCGATCTACATAGACAAATGAAGCATAACCCTAAAACTCAGAAACATGGTCATATCAGTGGCCACACTGAGAGGAGCACATAGAAAAAGGTCCACCCTAGAGGTAAAGGACAAGCATCGGATAAATCCTCTGAGAAGGAAGCTGGCGATTCAGAGGGCTCTTCTAGCAGCAGAACCAGTCCCTATCCCCAAAGAAAACAGAAGAAGCAAAAGTCTTCCAAAGGTCGAAAATTCAAAGAATTAAAAAAGGCCAAACCACCCTCCTTCGATGGTGAAATAAAGAAGGGAGAGGAAGCAGAGACCTGGTTGCTTGGACTAAAGAAGTATTTTAGAGTCCATGACTTTTCAGAAAATATGAAGGCCCGAGTGGCCACCTTCAACTTGAACGGAAAGGCTTCCATTTGGTGGGAAGACCTTAAGAATATGAAAGGGGTTCACGAAGAGGACCTGTCTTGGGAACGATTTGAGAAATACTTCCGGAAGAAGTACCTATCGGAAAAATATTTCGACGAAAAGACTAAAGAGTTTTATGAACTCAAACTGGGACAACTTACTATAGAAGAATATGTCAACAAATTCCTCGATTTGTTGAGGTATGTACCCTATATCAAGGAGGAAAAGGCAAAGGTGCAACGCTTCATCAGTGGACTACCTAAGGACTATCGGAATAGAATTGAATTTGATGAGCCAAAGACTCTAGAAGACACTATTCAAAAGGCAACATATTGTCATGAACAGTTTGGGCATCGAGCAGAACCTCCTGAAGGATGGAACAAAAGAATAGTTCAAGATTTCAGAAAAGGGGAATTAAATCCCCAGGATTTAAGAACTACAAGAATTAGAACCCAAGAATGAACTTTCCAGCCCGGAGTATGCACCAACAGAACTTTCCCTCCTTGAGTGGAAATAAAACTTTTGGACCCATATCAATGAAGATTGATAACCCAAAGAGAGAATCTTTGAAATGATGGGGTTGCAGAGAAGAACATCTCCTGAGAGACTGCCCACACCGACAACAGAATAGTCAGAGAATTTATAACATACAGGAAGCTACTACCATCAATGATGTGGCCAGGAGTGTGCCACAAATTTATGCAGCCTTGGATAATAACCAAGCCGACCACCAAGCTTCAGTAGTGGAAATAGAAGGTATGATTTCCAACCATTTAGTGTCTATTCTGATTGACCCTCGTTCAAATTTGAGTTATGTAGCCCCTAAAGATGTAGATAAATGTAAACTACAACCAAAAAAACATACCAAGCCATGGTTGGTACAGTTAACCACTGGCACCAAAAGGAGGATAGCAGAGGTCATACGAGCCTGCCAATTAATGTTGGGTGAATTCCCCACCCAAAAAACCCTTAACTTATTACCCCTGGGATCATATGATCTGCTGATTGGTATGGACTGGCTAGCCACCCATAAAGCCAGATTGGATTGTTACCATAAAACCTTAGAATGTGTAAGTAAAGAAGGGAAAAAGATAACCCTTCAAGGGATCCGAAAACCTATCTCAGTGAGACAAATATTAGCTCTGCAAATGAGAAAGTATTGCCGAAAGGGATGTCCCCTATATGCAATACAGGTGTTGAAAACAATCGAAGGTGACAAACCAAGCCCTGACGATCACCCTATCCTAAGAGAATACAGAGATGTGTTTCGGAAAGAGGTACCGGGTTTACCTCTGATAAGAGACATAGGCTTCTCGATAGAACTTGCACCAGGAGTAGTGCTGGTGTCTAGGACACCCTACCAGATGAGCACACCCGAGTTAGTTGAACTCAATATGAAATTAAAAGAAATGATGGATAAAGGTTATATTCAACCCAGCGTGTCTCCATGGGGAGCACCAGTCCTGTTCGTGAAAAAGAAGGACGGTACCCTTAGACTGTGTATAGATTATAGGAAACTCAATAAGGTAACCATAAAGAACAAGTACCCCTTGCCCAGGACCGATGACCTATTCGATCAATTGGGGGGTGCGTCTATTTTTTCAAAGATTGATTTGAGGTCGGGATACAATCAAGTCTGAATCAAGGGTGAAGACATCCATAAAAATGTTTTCCGAATGAGGTATGGTCACTATGAGTTTGCGGTGGTGCCATTTGGGTTGACCAATGCCCCTGCCACTTTTATGTGCTTGATGAACAATGTACTCAGCAAGTTCCTAGACAAATTTGTGCTTGTCTTTATTGACGATATATTAATTTACTCCAAGAACATAAAAGAGCATGGAGAGCATATTAGACTTGTGCTGCAAGTGCTAAGAGAACATTAGCTCTATGCCAAATTCAGCAAATGTGAATTCTTCCAGAAGAAAATACATTACTTAGGCCATGTTCTCTCCGAAGAAGGAGTAGCGGTAGACCCTGACAGAATCAGGTCTATCATGGAATGGCCTACCCCAAAGGATGTTTCAGACATCAGATCCTTTATGGGATTAGCAGGATACTATAGGAGATTTATAAAAGGATTCTCCAAGATTGGTTGTCCAATCACTGCCCTCCAGAAGAAGGGGACAAAATTCATGTGGACACAGAAATGTGAAAAAAGATTTCAAACCCTGAAACATCTATTGACCCATGCGCCCGTGCTGAAGATCGTCGATCTAGAAGCTGACTTCATCGTGTGCACAGATGCCTGTAAGGAAGGGCTCAGAGGATTCCTTATGAAGAAAGGAAGTGTGATCTGTTATGAATCCCGAAAATTGAATGAGCATGAAGTCAACTATGTGACCCATGATCTAGAACTGGCTTCCATAGTGCATGCCTTGAAAATGTGGAGGCATTACCTCCTAGGAAGAAAATTTGTACTTATGACAGATCACTGTGGATTGCGATACTTGTTTGATAAACCAAAGCTCAATGCTAGACAAGCTAGGTGGATGGACCTCCTTAGTGAGTTTGATTTCGAAATCAAACACATTAAAAAAAAGGAAAATAGGGTGGTCGATGCCCTTAGCAGAAGTATGAAAACAATTCACCTGGCAGCGGTGAGCACCTGCGAGACAGATGTCAAGGAAAGAATCAGAAATGCACAAGAAACAGATCCCTTCGTCCGGACCGTGACCATGTACCTACAGCAAGAACCCGCCGGAGTAAAATATGAAGGCTACCAGAAGACTGAAGGAGGTCTGCTCACTTACAGAAGCAGATTTTATATTCCAGATTGTGACGACTTGAAGAGGTTCATTATGGATGAACTACATAAAATACCCTACTCGGGTCATCCAAGATACCAGAAAATGATCACTGCCACCAGGAAACAATTTTATTGGCCTGGATTGAAGAAAGACATAGCCAAGTACTTAGCCAAATGCATAGAGTGCCAATAGGTTAAAGCAGAACATCAACACCTAGCAAGATTATTGCAACCTTTACCAATCCCAGAATGGAAATGGGAAACCATCTCCATGGATTTCATCACTGGATTACCAACCTCAACCAAACAGAATGACGCCATTATGGTGGTGGTGGATAAATTGAGCAAGTCTTCTCACTTCATTCCCGTCAAGTCGACCTGCAAGGCAATCGATATCGCCCAAGTATTCATGAAAAATATATTCAGACTGCATGGTATGTCGAAAGAGATCGTTTCTGACAGAGACATGAAATTTACTTCTAACTTTTGGAAATCACTGATGGTTGGTTTAGAGACCAAGTTGTTGTTTAGCACCGCCTATCACCCTCAAACCGACGGACAGACAGAAAGAGTGAATCAAATACTAGAAGATATGTTAATGATGCATGTAATGCATCAACCCAAGAAGTGGGAAGACTACCTGCCACTGATAGAATTCGCCTACAACAACGGCTACCAAGCATTCTTAAAAATGAGTCCCTTCGAAGTCCTCTATGGTAGACCGTGTAACACTCCAGTGAGCTGGAGTAATCCCGTGAACAGGATTTATTTTGGACCCGACATGTTGAAATAAATGGAATAGTAGGTGACTCAGATAAAACAAAACCTGAAAGTCGCTCAGAACCGACAGAAAAGTTATGCCGGCCAAAAGAGAACTCCAAGAGAGTTCAAGACGGGAGACCATGTATATCTTAGAGTTAGGCCCAGGAAGAGTTCCCTAAAAATGGGATCTTGTGCCAAGTTGGCACCTCGGTATTGTGGACCCTTTGAGGTTCTAGATAGAGTGGGACCTGTAGCCTATAGGCTAGCACTTCCTCGCACAGTAAAAGAACATAATGTTATCCATGTTTCATTATTGAAGAAATATGCACATGATGCTAATCATATAATTGATTGGTCTGTGATCCAGGTGGAACCAGAGGGAGAATTTCTACTAGAACCTCAGTGCATACTGGACGGAAAGGAAACCCCACTCCGGAACCGAACCATTGCACAAGTCAAGGTGCAGTGGAGACATTTTGGCCCAGATGAGGCTACATGGGAAATGGAGGATGCCATGAGACAGGCATATCCGATTTTTTTTACTTCTGTACATGCATGTCATGTTGATAGATAAGAACATTGAGGACAATGTTCCTTTAAGGGGGAGGGAATTGTAACACCCTGTTTCCCCCAGTTTGTAAAAATAACTATATTGGCCAAGAACTGTGGCAAACTCAAAAATGTGAATGTGTGATGTGAATGGACCTTGTGAAAAAGGTCGATGAATGTGAATAATATTATATATATATATATATATATATATATATTGCAGGACTACTGAGAGGGGATATGCTGGAAAAGAGACCACGATGGCTGAAGAAAGGTGGTGGAAGGCACCTGGAAAGGTGGCATTAACTTCTACTGAAACCAATACCGTATTTGGACTTCACTGGCCCGGAGAACCAAGAGTGGCTCGCTGGCCCTGAATTAAATGACTCACCAGGATTGGTAGGTAGATGGCTCCTCATGAGTAATGAGGGATGGGGGGGGTGAACCGCCCATCCATAGAGCCGTTAGGCCTTACCAGTGCGAGGGAAATCGCGCCACACGCAACCTCGCAAAAGGAAAAAGGCGTGAGGGAGAAGCGAGAAGGGGGCAGACGAGAGGGAAGGAAGGGAACTCTGGAAAAATACAGAGTGAGTGATAGCAGAGAAGAAGGAGAGTAACCTTCATTCTCGGTCACTGGAAAACAGAGACGCAATCTCGCAGCATCGTGGTCTCAGCTTGGCGGTGGTTAGTGGTAAATCCGTTGGGAGTCCCTGAGCCTACGGTTGGGTGGAAACAAGCACCCCTCTCAGCAGTTGCATAACTTCTGGTGTTTTTCTGATAAGTGTTTTTCATCTTGTATCTTGAAATGTATATTCTGACATTTATGCTCATAAGCTATGAAATCATGAAGGGTTTCAGTATAAGATTGTTTGTGTGGTGTTTGATCAGAAATGGTGGTTGCATGCTTTTGTTGGAAGGACCACCTATGGCTTACATTTATAGATATATTTGTACATATATATATATGCATATTGAATTAATTCAGACTTCGAGTCCGTTCTTAGGAAATCTATACCTCTATTTGTCCCCAGGAATACCCAAAATCGATCTCTCCACAGAGATATCCTTCTTGGAAAGATTATCAAGAACCTGGAAAAGGATTTGAAGGCGCGGGTCTTAGTAACCCTATACGAGGAAGAATGCTCCTCTTGAAATCCTTAAATAGCAACATAGGGATAGGTATCGATCGACGGACGAGATCCTGTCGGAAGATATGCGGTCATTCATGACCGTTAGGTTGGAGGAAGAAATGAGGGCGTTACATGCCTTAACCCCTTTCCTTTATCTTCGTGAGTGGCGAAGAAATCGGGACCGTAGATCCCCAAGGTCTGTGAGAGTATCTGGACCGTTGGTTTTTCCACGTCCAGGGAGCAATGGAAGAGTGCACAACGTGGGACCGATTTGAATCGTCAGATCTTAGTTAAAAAACCCGACAGTCGTTGGATCTATCAGGAGATGCATGAGGGTTAAGCCCTCGTGAACAGGGGAAAAAGTCCCGAGAAGGAGTTTGTATCGGGATTTTGGAATTTGGGAATTTGGGAGTCCGGAGGACGAGAGTCCGAGCACTTGACATCAGAAGTCCCGAAATAAGAGAAAGGGGATTTGAGCCGTCCATCTGCAGGAGGACGTGTGTTGCAGAATCATTCGTTTCGGAGATTCGGGCACCGAGACTCACAGAGGTGAGTGCCTAGCCCTTGCAAGCGACAAAGTCGTGAAAGAACCTGAGCCGTCCATTGGAGGGAGGACACGTGTCACGAAATCACATCTCGCATCTCTGGGTTTCGCAAGAAGAGAGTGCAAGAGTTGGGTGCTCCAACTCATAAAGTCATGAAGTGCAAAATCGCGAGGAGAAAAACCTGAACCGTTGGATCCAGGAATGGGAGGATCGTTGGATCAGGGCCTTATCACGCGTATCGCGCATTCGGAGGTTCGGAGGTTGAGAGGACCTCTTCTCGACATCATAAGTCATGTAGTGCCGAGAGTCGAGGCACAAGTGAGGAACACGTGGCAGAACCACAAGGTGGGGCCCGCATGGTTGATTGGCGGACACGCGTTGCCTGGAGAAAGGAGTCAATGCTTTATTGACTTCTCGCGTCTCGGGGATTCGTGGAGTAAGAGCACGGAAGCTCAACCCTTCGACTTGTGAAGGGGCAAGTAGCGAGAGGTGCTAGCATTTATCCTAGCCAGTGGTCATGCGCGGAAGGAACTGACAGAAAGGAGCTATACCCATTTCGTGATCTCGGGTATCGCGAGATTGGGAAGGAAGAGTCGGGAGTTTCGACTCGCGAACTCGCGAGATGGCGAGTCGCGACAAGCGCCTTTGGGAATAGGCCTTGGTCATAGCGTTGTAGTCACTTGGGAAAGGTGGAGCTCGCGCCTAGTGTTGTTCGCACAGGGGAGCTACCGAAAAGGACCTGTGGACCAATGCATAGCCCAGGAGGCTAATTGCGAATCGAAGCCTCTTCGGCAGTTCGACATTCGGGGTTTGCAAAGCCGAAAGTCTCGACTCGCTTATAACATTGAGTCGCAAAATGCGAAAAGGCACCTAGTTGTTTGACCTATGATCAAGATCAACGATCACATGGAGGTGGAAAAAGGGGAGAACTATCCTGTGCTAAGCCCCGTAGCATTTCGGGGATTCTGACCCTCGAGAATTTGACGAAAAATCTTCATTTCCATAGTGGGTTTGTGACATTTGTACGAAACCTCTAATGAAAACCGTATTTTATTCTTAAAAACTAAGGTCTTGTCTATCAAAATGGAAGCCAATGAAAGCATAAGTAATTTTGTATCCCAAATTAAATATTTAAGTGATAGATTGGGTGATATTGGTGAAAATGTTTCCAGTAGTGATCTAGTAACTATCGCTTTGAAAGGTTTAGTGCAAGATTATAAAGTCTTTATTTCAACACTCTTTGCTAGAAAAACACCCCTTATTTTTGATGAATTGGCTGGAATTATTCTTCAAGAAGAAGAGAGAATGAAGAATTATGATCGAGACTCAAGTGGCTCAGATTTGGCATTGATTGCAAGAGGTAAAAGATCATACAGAGGTAAATCGTGGGACAAGAACAAAGGAAGGTTTCAAGCAAAGAAAAAAGGTATGGCAGATCTTGATTCTTATGTTAAGCGAAATATTGAATGTAAATATTGTGGCAAACCCGGACATCTTGCTAAAGATTGTTATAGAAGAAATAATCATGAGTCCAATCAAAGATATAAAAGGCATAATGGAAATTTTGTACATAAAGACACTTTGGTGAATGAGGGATTTAAAAATCTTAAGTTGTTTATTTCTGAAGCTACATTGTCTGTTGAAAATGATAATGAGAATGCATGGTTCATACATTCTGGTGCATTATCCCATATGACTTGTCATAAAGAATGGTATGATGAATATTATGAAAACATTGATGGCACACACATTTATTTAGGAAACAACAAATCACATAAAGTTCAGGGCTATGGAGTAATAAGTGTGAACTTACCTAATGGACAATTGAGACAAATTCATGATGTGATGTATGTTCCTGGTATTAAAAAGAATTTAATATATGTTTCAACTATCGCGGATAATAATTTAAAAGTGGAATTTGGTAAGTTGAGGTGTGTTGTAAAAGATGTCCAGGATCACTACAGGATTGTATCCACATGTATCAGAGTTGGTGGATTGTATAAATTGGATGTGACAATGAACCGTCATGTTGCATTGACATCCACAACAATCCCAACAAAAGAGTTATGGCACCATAGGTATGGGCACCTCAATTACAATGATTTGATGTTATTGCAAAGAAAAACAATGGTAGAAGGTCTTCATGTTATGAAGAATGATCATTTTCCATGTGAAGCATGTGCACGTGGTAAGAAACATAGAAAGGAGTTTCCCATACATACAACGAAAAGACAAACTGATATACTTGAATTAATTCATACTGATGTATGTGGACCTATGAAAACTAGGTCACTTGGTGGTGCTTCGCACTTTCTTATTTTTGTTGATGACAAATCTAGATATACTTGGGCCTATTTCATACAGAGAAAAAGTGATGTATTTGAGTATTTGAAAGAATTCATAACTATGGCTGAAAAAAAGACAGGCAAATGTATTAAAATTCTCAGATCTGATTAGGGTGGTGAATATACATCAGGAGCATTTAAAAGTTATTGTAATGATCCAGATTTTATGAGAAAAACAAAATGAATACAGATTATTAAAATATGTTTAACAGAGATACAGTAAAATTGGTTTCTATTCAATAAAGAAATAAGCTGAAACTGTAGAATGCAGCTGAAAACAAGCTTGTTGGAATGGTGGCAGCTTATCTCTAAGAAGAGATGTGATGGTTGTGCACATTCGCAAGAAGATCATTACAATGAGGCTCTGAAGGCCTTTTTTACAATAAGTATGAATTCTAAGACCCTAGACATCCAAAAACCTAACCCTAGAAGATGAAGCGCCAAAAGTCATGTGGGCCCCATTGGGGTAAGCTAGTACATCAACTTTCATGGGTCGTAACTTTTGCATACGATCTTCATTTTAGGCGCACGATATCTCATTGGAAAGGTTTATCCGAGGAATACACATGTTTTTGTCAAACTCTATGTTTCTCTATAGTCTAACTATGGTGAGCCTTGAAAACGTTGTTTAGGGCCTCAAAACGACCCCGAAAGTCGAGGACCCGAAAACTAGGAAAAACTATCAAACTGGAAAACTGCCAAAATGAACCAGTTGGAATAGGTGGGAGGCCACTGACATCCATATGGATCATGTAAATTTAATGGAATCCAATAAAAATTTACAGTACCTCATACGCCTTAGCAAAATGGTGTCGCTGAAAGATGGAACATAACACTGGTGGAATGTGCTCATAGTATGCTTCAAGGTAAAAACATTTCTAATGATTTTTGGGCAGAAACCATTAATACTGTTGTTTATTTAAAAAATCGAAGTCCAACTAAGAAATTAGATTTCCAAACTCCTTTTGAGGTTTTTCATGTTTATAAACCTGATGTCACTCATTATGATGAATGAGGTAGAGTGGAGCTTATCCAAACAAATTATTATGATGTCAGAAATTATTATGATGAATGAGGTAGAGTGGAGCTTATCCAAACCTGATGTCAGAAATTATTATGATGAATGAGGTAGAGTGGAGCTTATCCAAACAAAGATATTTAAATAGACTTTCTTTACTTATTTAGGTCAGACTTACTTTAAAACATGTATTTTGGAGGTTTTATTATGAAGGGAGCTTGTTGCAATCATTGCATATCTTCAATATAAAGAAATCTATTAAAGATTTAAGTAAAAAACAAGATTCCATATATTAATTACCTATATTATATAAAAAGTAAGTATCTATTTTTTTTTTCAAAACTTAAAAGATCATAGAGGATAATTGTGCATATTGGAATGAGAGAGTATAACTATGTTTCATTAAATCTTAATGGCATTGAATGATGTCAGGGTGGAAGGTGGAATCGTAAGGTGTTGTCTAATTATTTTATGAAATGGTTTTTTTTTGTCAAAATTCGACAACATAAATTTGCACGAAATCACTATTTTTTGTTGTTTAAAATCTATTTATGAATGCAGAAATGGATTCAACATATTGAAAAACTCTTGGGGCACTCAGATTATACAGAAATAATCACTCAATTCTGCAGATCTAACAATTTCTCGTCAAATTTCGGGAAAAGATCCCCAGAAAATATCGCTGGAAAAGAGTCATTTCGTAGAACGTTTAGAATATGGTGGAATCATAAGGGACAAATTTGATGGAAAAATTGGCCATCATTGAGTATTTTGGTTGGTTGTAAACTATGGAGTAATTATTTTGTTGGCAATTATGAGTGATCACAAAGATAGTGAAATACATCTCAACACCCTATCCAAATTGACTAGGCGAAATTGTATCCCAATTCCAACCTTACCAAATATAGATGTCTCCTCAAGCTTTAATGACGTTTTAAAGCTTTCACAGCATGTTAAAAATACATTTAGCAACTTAACATGTTCCTCATTTCAAAGATGGGTCAAGAATATATGATTGTACATGGGACACTTTTCTCATCAAATTCCAACCTTTCCTCTGAGGTAATATGAAAAAGGCTAAACATTCTACATTTTCTACCATTTCCAGCTTGTCATAACTAAAATTTGATTAGAAAATCTTTGCCAAATTTGCAATTTTGGATTCATGAAATTGTTGTTTTAAACACAAATTTTAAGTCAACATCGTCAAATACCTCTACTACAACTTGATTGGGCAATGCCACAACTTACTCATTGATCCTAGCTTTTTGAGTTTTTTTTCAAAATATAAAAGTTCATAAAGGATCATTGTGCATTTTGGAACGAGTGAGGTATCACTATGTTTTACTAAACATTAATGATGTTGAAATCCATGGTGGAAGGTGGAATCACAAAGGACGAGTGATAGAATTTAATGACTAGATTGCCCATCACCAAGTATTTTGGTTGTTGTTAATTAGAGAGTAAATATTTTCTAGCAATCATCAACAATCACAAAAACAATAAAATGCATCTCAATACCCTATCTAAACTATCAAATTGATCATGAAATTGTGTCCAAATCCCAACCTTGCCGAACATAGATGTTTCCTCAAACTTTAATGATGTTTTAGAGCTTTTTGAGTGTGTTAAAAATACATTTAGCAACTTAACATGGTCCTCATTTCAAAGATGGGTGAAGAGTATAAGACCATACATGGGGTACTTTTCTCGTCAAATTCTAACCCTACCCTCGAGGTAATATGAAGAAGGCTAAATGTTCTACGTTTTCAACCTTTTTTTATTTGCCATCACAAAAATCCAATGTAACAATCTTTGTCGAAATTGCAATTTTTAATTGATGAAATTAT